>JASDQU011177916.1:0-26501 GCA_032191745.1 Picea mariana
TCTAGAGATGTTTTATTTCTAGAACACTTCCTATGACAGGGAGACATCTTTTTGAGTCATTCCTTTACGGAAAAGGGACAGCGTAAAAAGATAATAGATGATCATGACAAACTTTGCTCAGAGATTGAAATTAGTAAACTTCTTTCAAACAACAAAATTTTCCAAAATAGATATCATTTTCAGAAATGTATTACTGATGTTTATACAAACTTTTAGAAGTTATTTCAGCGAAGAAATTTCTATCATCTTTGTCTGAATAGCTCAGTGATGCAGGTAGGTGTATTTCCAAAAGCAAAAACTGGTAAGCATAAGGGAGAAATCCAAACACACCAGCGAAGAAAAAATTGGAAAGCAAAGAAATCCAAACNCGATAATGTGTTTTTGAAAATAAATAGCTCAGTGATGCAGGTAGGTGTATTTCCAAAAGCAAAAACTGGTAAGCATAAGGGAGAAATCCAAACACACCAGCGAAGAAAAAATTGGAAAGCAAAGAAATCCAAACAACAAAAACAAAAAACAATACACATAGAAGGTGCATCTGAAAACCTCATGTGACAATCCCCTGGGAAACTGAGAGAAAGTAGGAAAATCCTGAATGATGGGAAAACTGTCCTACTCATGGTACCTTGGGTTAGGGTTGATTTAGATTTATTTATCTCTTTACTTTCCATTTAATATTTTCATGACGATAATGTGTTTTTGAAAATAAACATTCAACTAGAAGTAAAGAGAAAAAGGATCAAGGGGACTTCCCTGACAACAGTCGTATTATGGTTCTTGTGGTGCGCCCACTTGCATTCACGACTGCATTATTACAAAGATAAATAGTGAGAAATCAAACTGAAAGAAAACCTATTCCTAAACCTACCCTAACTATTAAACAAATCAGGATACTACGTGAAGTCATGTTTCCAATGTAGCCATCGGAGTAACTCTAATTATGCAATGAAAACAAGATCAAGAATTATTAAAAAGAATGGTAATATATCAACAAATGATAGAAACATATCACACTTACCTTCATAATCAACATCTAGAAACAAAGTAAGCATGATCTTACCATTTCCTCGGATATTTTTGTTGTACGAATCCTCCAACCATTGCGCAATCTTGATGTGATAAGGGTCATAATGGCATGGGTGAGTGTAAGTAGTTTCAAAAAACTTGTCAGGATTATGAGGAAATGGAATAACCATCAGCCAAGGCTAAAATGCCCCATCCTCCTTACAGTTCTCTAAGTGTTCATTAATTTCTTCACATGGAGGATCTGAAAGAAATATGTCATGCCTACTTCCAAGATACTTGGGTAAAAAGAAAGCAAGCTCAACTTTGTCTTTATTGTGAAATTTTTTCATATATGAATATTCAAGCCACTCTAAGATCCTGTCACAAAAAAGGGGGTGCAAACCATGACTTTGATGAAATGAATATATCAATGGGAAACTCCTCAGAGGAGGATTTGTGCAATCAATTGATTCATTGGTTTGAATATTTCCTTCGATGCAATTGATCATTTCAAAATGTGAAGCATCAACATTAAGATTCGAGCTAAGAAAAGAACGAGTATGAAACTTAGAATGTTTGATTTCCGTAAAATATAATGTATCATCCTTTTCAACAATAAATTGTGTAAAATCATCTCGCAACATGTCTTTTTCCCATGTGAGTGATGGAAGTGAAAAAGCATCAAATTCGGTTTTATCAATGTTATGCTCACAATTAATTTCACCAAAATTTAGCATATCAAAAGGATATGATTGTGGTGGAAAAGAGTAGTATGTCATAGGTAAGATATCAAGTCCACCAGAATCTAGGAATAGATCAGGATATAAAGAATAAAATGAATCAGAAATAAGCAGATAAAAAGAATCTCTTGAACTATGATAATCTACAATGGTATTCTCAAGACAATTCTCTTTACTCTCTTTAAAACCCTTACTCTGATTTGGTGATGAATTCCTCAACATAATATGATCAACTGAATTTGCCTTTTGTGTGACAGATAATTCAAAATTTATGTGACAAGCATTTAGTCTTTCCTGTGAACAAAGTGCATTTTGAGGATGAAGGTTTAAGGTTTCTTCTTCTAGTTGCATAACTTCTTCTCTAATCAGTTTCATGGGAGTACTAGAAAATTCAAGAAGATTTTCGTTGCTTAAGTGTTCTTCAATGACTGATTTTAAATGTTGATTAGAGCATGAGTTACAAGAATGAGGGTATTTACCTTGAGCCAGAAAAGAATCATCTTCTATACTAGTCTTAGACTGAAAATACAATGATTCAAAGGAAAAACCAATTTGGTTGTCAATAAGAGCCTGATCAATAGATTCTACCTCCCTGGCTTGTTCAACATTATCGAAAGAATTTTTCTTTTCTTGCGAAGAAGACTGTTCTTGCAGTTGAGTGATAGGATTTGCAATTGGTTCTTCGTTCGTGATTGAACATGACTGAATGGAAGGGATGGAAACATCATAGAAGAGATTTAATGCCAATGACATGTCATTGAGATTAAATTTACAGAGGATATGACAGACTTTTGTCAAAAATTTTTCTGAAGATGGATCGCCATATATTAGTGAAGTATGAAATTCTTTACATAATTGATCAAAATTATAAATTTCAAAAGCATCTAGAAACTCATCTACAAATTGAAACCAATCAAAAATGTGACATGCTGGAAAGGATTCAAACCAATGTTTGATTCGACCTCTAAAAGTAAAAGCAAACAGTCTGCATAAAACTCCTAAATCTGAGATGTCATGTTTGATGCATTTGCACCAAAACTTGTTAAGGTGGTCTTTAGCAGATAAATTGCCTTCACCATCAAAGGTGAGTTTGGACAAGCGAGAGACTGTCTCGTTGGGAACATCAGGTAATGAGAAGTTGAAAGCATGTTCCAACACAGTGATTTGGGTAGCCATGAGGGAAATTGAATAAATTTGAAATAAAGGCTCCCACAAGGCCATCTTGTCAGTCGGCCCTCCTTCTAGCGTCATTTGTTGACGGGCGAAATTGACCGACCGTCAACTGAGAGAGTGGAACCGATCCAGGGTTGTCTAATAACCCAAGCCGTTTGGAATGAACCACCCTGATGGGTTTAACGACTCCATTGGCCACTCTAAGGTCCTAGGAAAACCAAAGAGAAAACTAATCTAAACTAACTAAAAAAAATAAAACTAACTAAACTAACTAAAACTAACTAATACACTAATCTAATTAAAACAAACTAATAAATAAACTAAAACTAAATATAAGAAACTAAATTAACTATTATCTACAATTTACTAATTACTATTACACTAAATCTATTAATTAAATATCTAATTAATAATTAGATTACAATTTATTCACAAATATACAATATCCACAACTGGCAGATTTAAATAAAACCTGTAAAACTCATGTGCTTTTTGTCCTAAGACAGCAAGATATGTTTTTTCATTTTTATATTTTATGAAAAAGAAATAAAACTTACTGAAGTTAAACGATCTAATTTATTTACTGAAATTAAAAAATCTAATATAAATCTAATTAAACTTATATCTAAACTAAACTACTAATAAGAACAGTAAACAAAGAAGTGACTAACTGACCTGGAAACGCTCCCAATTTGTCTTGTGTATGATGACTTCGAAGCTGGTCGGAGGAAGGAAACTCGCACCGGTTAATCCAAAAGCTTCTCGTAAACGATAAGCTGTGCTGCTCTATGAGTTGTTTACAGGAAAAACAAGACATAAAAAATCATAACAATCTTATGATTTATAAATCTCTGCAATAAGGGAAACCTGTTATGCAAAAAATATATTTACTATTTCAACTTATGAAGAAGAGAAATCTGTCATTCACAAACTGAATCAACAATTGCTATGTTCTTTAAATACTTAGAAGAAAACAGATATGGATTACAGTGATTAAATTATATCATTTGCACATGATTAAGATAGCTAAAGTAGTCATTAACCAGATACAAATTGATATACACAACAGGAAACAAAATATTGATATAATGAGAAGCTAAAGTTGTAACAAAACACCAAATTCTTCCTCAGTCTGTATTAAAACTCCATATCCTTGTTCTCCCACGAATGAGGATCCACATTATTACAAAAATAATAAGTATATATAAGTCTCTCCACAGGGTAAAACCTCCCTGTGGATAATATCAAACTGTTTTACATAATCTGGGAGATATCCCAAAATCAACTAAACTAGGAAACTAAAATGCAAGTGAAATCTTTGAAATATCCCCTAACTGCTCATCATATCCAATGCAATTTCGAATTCATCTGCAATAGACCAAAAATATCAAGTTAGAAAGATATTTCATTAACAAAACAATAAAAATTTGATTCTACAGACTTAGCTATAGAATCATCTGATTCTGTAGCTAGTCTAAAATAATATACAGGATCAAAATTAAAATAAAATCAAATTGAATTAACCACCAACAATTGAAAATGAATCATGAATTGAAATTGATATTCTATTATGAACTCCAACAGGATCCACTTCATTAACCGAATACGGAAATAGCAACACTCTGTTCTGATTTCAGTCATAAATCAGGTAGACAGAATCAAAACCAAACAGTTTTGAAAATCATTTCATATCCAATTTGAAGGTAATGCAATCAAACAAATCATATGAGATTGTTAAACAAGAGATCCGATCAATCCAACAGAATAATTTTACAATCTTAATAGATGTAACGATATAGCAAAAATATCCATACCATAAACGAATTAAATCAATACTGTAACGGAATTGTGATAAGATCACTCAGCTGGCAACATGATTCACGAGAATTATATGATCGTTTGTTTTTAGTAAACTGGGTAAACAATATCAATTTCCTTTGACCAAAATTATGTGTTTAAAATGCGTTGATACCAGATTCGATAGAGGCAACAAATATTGACCAATTCGTTTGTGTAAAAACAGAGTCTTTATTTCCCAAATTAAAACCGAGCAGAACAATATTCACGATTTTTAAAAATCACATGATAGAGCAAATCGTAACCAATAGACTCTTTGAAATAGTTTACCAATAAGAGCATCCGAACTATATCAATATCAAATATAGCATGATCATGATCATGAAAACTTATAGTTCAAAGTAGAAACCAAACGAATCTAATTAAAAACAAACCATGAATTTTGCTAACTTAATCAACTCAAATCATTTTATTACTCCTAGCAATTAACAAAACGAAACTGATATCAGAATTCATACCTGGGGGAATTGATCAAGGGTTCAGAAGTAAGAGGCTAGACAGGTGAGAGGGAGTTCTGAAGCACAGATCTAGAGAAGTGATAAGCATTCTGGCAAATGCACACATACCCAATATGTGCCCTTCAGCCATTGAGAAGATCTGAAAATTGACCTGAAAAACATGAGCTAGATCTCTGTAACCACTCGATTTATGAGGAAACCGCTCACAATGAGGGTAAAGGGGATAAAACCAGTTCTGGGTTTTGAACGGCTTGAGCTAATTCGAATCCATTTGCCGAGAATCGCTCACGCAAAAACGTGACTCTGGGGGCAATTACGGGGCAGTCTTCTCTAGCAAAACAAAACCACAACTGACTCTGAACACCATAGGAGTTCAAATCGCCCTTTGGGAGCTAGGAGATAGCACACAGTGATCCAGGCTAAGGGACAAGGGTTTGAACAGGGTATGCTCAGAGATTTTCCCAAAAATCAAGAGAGATAACTCGGTGAGGATGCAGGCATTAATGCAAAGTGTGTGGGGGTGGTAGAGCTTACTCCTGCCATGCATAAGAGT
Organism: Picea mariana; assembly: GCA_032191745.1. NCBI lineage: Eukaryota > Viridiplantae > Streptophyta > Pinopsida > Pinales > Pinaceae > Picea > Picea mariana. Next base: position 5,787 of record JASDQU011177916.1, read on the forward strand.
TATTGCCAATAGTACCACCACCAGTTTACATAGATTTTCAACCTCACTATAGCATAATTCAACCATTATGTGAATTAGCCAACCAATGAAACCAATGGTGAGTTATAAACCAATGCACGTAATCGACATTACACCATAGTTTTAAGCCATAAATCATTCAATTTGAAAACAAAATCAAATAATCAACCATGCGCTAATGTCTTGTAACAGCTCATATAAGTATTTTAACCAAGGTGCCAAAGAGTATTCAACATGCCAATAGTTATAAAAACATTAACATAGTGATTATATCAAAAGACATATGTGAAAGATTTAACCATAACGCCTATGCATTGTTGTGAAACCAATGGTTAAGTAGGCCAAATAAGAAACATGTAAATCCAAAGCATCACAAACCTAATGAAACTAAGTCACATAATCAATCAAAAAATATCCAATGAGTACAGTTCGAAAGTTTTGCCAGCTGCAAAATGATAAGTTAGATGTAAGCGCAAAGGGCATATCAATCAGAAGGATGACAACAGTTCAAACAATGATTCTAATGTGACNGGTGTAGGCAGCTTATAAGACAATGAAAAATGTGAATTGGCTGCCAACAGACGGGAATGATTAGGATGGTCGAGTATTTGCAAAGTAAGTTGCAGGTTCGTTAGGTTCTTTTCCCACTACCAATCAATGGTCGGTGGAAAAATTGACTGAAAAACTATGACAGAAGTGCTTATTGGTAGAACACTTGCAAAACCAGATATATACCTCACAACAGACTATCAGGAACAAAATGAGCTAGGATTTCGAGCAAATCAAGGCTAGTGATCGACAACATATTCAAAAATTTTAGGCTAACTTTGAGCAGCTCCATCAGAGTTCAAAAATTAACCAAGGTCTAGTCACTCAATGTGACGAATTCATATAATAGTTGCAAGCTAGATTGGCCCTAACTGAAGGTACCACGATAGATATCTCAGCCTTCAAAACTCAAGCATTGGAAATAAAGGAGAATCAAGAAGTTTCCTAGTAGGATCTTTATCTGAAATTAGATGCTATCCAGAAATGTTATTAGGCAGTGGACCTTACCCTAAAGGATATCTATGTCAAGGAAAAAGAGGCCCACTTATCCCGTTCTAAGTTTCAAGAAGTCCTCATATTGATGCAGAAATATATTGTCCCTGATTTTCCTCTTCTCTCTTATTCGGAACAATTAAAAGGTGATATGGCCCTAAAGGTCTAGGAAATGAATATGGAATAATGAAATAAATATGCCAGATAAGTGAAAGAATCTTGTCTAGAGGCATTGTCATCATTAAACAAAAAGATGATTGAGTTTGAGGGGAGCAATATCTCAAATTCCCTGGGGAAAATTGAGATAGAAATGAAAGAGCAAAATTATAGAAAGAACAAAGAAGAAACTCCAACATCCATTCAAGGAATGAGCCAGATTGATTTTATTAAAATCAATAGATGGCTAGTTTATCCAAGTTCACAGTTTTAGGCCACAGTCCAAGAGATGAACAAGATCCAAGAAAAGTTTTCTCAAATACAAAGGAAATTATTCTCTTTCGAGGTAAATGAAATGATTTATCCCTCAGGTTTCATGGTGGAATTGGTGGAGAGATACACCCAATGCATTAAACATGGAAAACAAAACATGGCCAGGAGCAAGTGAGAAAATTTGAACAATTTTATTTCATTCCTCCCTCTCTACCTTTGACCTTCCAACAGTCACTTACCTCATCCACTCACATTCTAACCTCCACTTATCTGACTTAATCATCATACATTTGTTCCCTCATCATTCTTTCCATAGACAATTACTCTCCCCTATGTCCATTATCCATCCCTTGATGAGCCAAATGTTGTGCCATTTGTCTGATTATCCTCACCCCATGAGCTCAACTATAATTCATTTCCCCATTGAATAGATCCAAAGGGACATATGGAAATGAAATTAAAACGGCCAAGAATGTATTCTAAATGATTAAAGTGGCCTTAGTTCCATGTGTACCCACCCCAAAGGATTAAGAAGAAGGAGTGATTCTACAAACAAATGAAGATACAGAGGAGAGCACCAACAAAACTCATCAAAATTTACATGTTGTTGTTTTATTATGATGTATGTTATTTTTAGTTAAATATTGTAAAAAGCCCAATGATTTTTAGTTGTGACAAATTTTGTATAAATACATATATTTAAGATCTATTCAAGGCCACTTATTTCTGAATGTAATAGAGAAACTCTCTTTTTGAGTATTAATACAGGTGCAGACAAAGATTCTAATTTTTGTTCAATTTGAGTTATTTGTTTTCTCTGTGTTTTCATTTTGCCAAATTTCTTTATGTAATTCCTTGAAGAGAGATTGGTTGCATTTTAGTATTACAACTACTATGATCATATTATACCAGTAATTCATCCAACAAACATTTTTTCCTCTATTATTACTGTGAGTTAAAAACAAGACCTGCAATCTGTGTGAATTATGCATTTCATATCATGTTCAAGGGTGTGTTCTTTACCTTTCTTCCACTACAAACAAGGTGAGACTCATCTATAATTGATGCATGGATTTGTTTAACAGTTTTGTGATTCTTTTCCACACCATTTGATATTATAATTGTGGATCAAATAATGAAATACAACCTCTGTACTCTCCTATTATTAATTTCATGTAAAGATCATTTCTGATAAAATTGAAGGTAGGAAAAGTACTCATTAAAACATTTTCTTTAAATACTACTAATGCCTAACATTATTCTTTGAGCCTTAAGATTAATCTTAGGAACAACATATTTTTTGCACCATTGCCAGGGATGAAAAAACAAAATCATTTTCCCTAGGAAAACGACAAGGTAAATTTTGGTCTTTGATGGTGAACAAAGATTGAATACATAAGTAAGGATTATTTTATTTTTCACTTGGTGACTCCACCATAGAAAATCCTGGAATTAGGTTGAAATAATAACAGAAAGAACCCATACGATAAGAAAACTACACTAGTGTCAGATCCCGAAAAATTATGAAAACCAAAGGGATATCTCAGACAGACTGTTGCATCAATAGGTAAGGGATATCAACCCAGAGTTACAAAAGATAATTCTAAGGTTCACAGTGAAGAACTAACCCTTAAAGAAAGTCTTAAACAAATTCATTTTGCAAAGGCATCAACTAGTAAACCTGAGGCTAAACCCAAAACTCCATAGGTAAGTGCTCTCGATATAAAAGTTGAGATTGAATTGACAGATACTTTTACGAGTGATAAAAAAATATCCCTTTCAATACCCATTGTAATTGACACTCTGTCCGTTCTCTCCTTTCCCAAAGTAAAATTTTTTATTTCTCGAAAACCTGTAGAGTACTATCTATACCTGAATTTATCCCCTATCGCCTCTCCTATATATACATATGGTAAACCTGAGGAAACTAGCTCAAGTTTCCCTTTTCCTCCTCATCTATATGTTTTGTCTCCTCACTATATTTTYCCYAAGATTCATTCGCAACACCCCAAATTAGTYGAAAGGTYAGTAGTTCAGTCTTTCGAAGTTTTTGAAAATCTCCCTTTTAGCCTCTAAAGTCTATCTCCTAAAGTTGGTGTTGGTGTTGTCGTAGGTKCAAGAGCAGGTGGACAAGCTCAACCCCCTATAATATTTTCCAAGGTAGMTTCTAGATATGCTCTCTTGGTCCTTCTTGCYGTCCTRCATGGTTTGCCYGAAWATTACATGAAGAACCTCCCCAAATTCATGGGAGAAGGAGATCTAACTGCAACAGAACACATAGCCTTTTTTGATCAGTTTGCTCATATCCTTGGCATCGAACACGAGGATGTTTACTCAAGGTTGTTAGTACAAACCTTTGAAGGACAAGTGAGGATTTGGTTCAGAGGATTCCTAGTAGGTTCTATATGATCATATGATGATCTAGAAAATGCCTTCCTAAGACAGTAGGGAAAGAAAAAGGACCATCTTTATTATTTAACTGAATTCAGGTCTTTGAGAAATAAGACTTTTGAATTAGTCCTTGAATTTATCCAGAGGTTCAATAAGCTATATCACAAAATCCCAGCTGAAGTCAAACCTTATCAACCAACTACGAAAGTAACTTTTGCAGGGACTTTTGATTCCGACTTTGCCCTAATTTTAAGAGAAAGGAGATCTACCACTTTATCAAGAATGCAAGATGATGCCATAGAAATTGAGTCCAATATTATGGCCTCCAAGAAATAAAAAACTAAGGTTGAGATGGGACCCAAAGAACCTAGGATCTTCAAAGAGTAGGCAGGGCCCTCTGGATCTGGGAAGTCCACAGAGGAAAAAATAGATGAGATGGCCAAGGTTATTAAAGATTTATCAAACAAAATTTATAGGATGGAATTAGATCAAGCCAAACCTGGTCCATACGTTAGAAATCAACTCCAGAGGAACCCTAACCCTAAGATACAACAAAGACAAGTAAAATTTGAAGATCAAAAGATCCAAGCTCTGTTTAAAACCGAAAATTTCATGTTGAGGGATGAAATGCAGGATTATGAGGAGTTAGAAGAATATCTAAACGACCTTATCGATGATGATCTTGATCCACACTTAACCAGGAAACATTATGAGAAATATTTAGACCTGGAACCCCTGTTTAATAATGTTCAAAACATCAACAATCTGGGGGACTCTATGTATCAAAGTCTCACCGACTCAATAATGGCTGAACTTCAACAGAAGTATGATTTAAGGCCCAAAGAGAAAATTTCTACAAATGTTCCACCGAAAAATATTTTATCACAAAGTAAAGGGAATGGGGCGACATTTACTAAACCACCAACTGAAACACAAGTTTCCTGAAATAAAACAAGATGAAACAAAAACAACGCAAACTAAGAAGTTGAAAAATACAAAAGCGAAATTTTAAAGCAGGGAAACTGAGAAAACAATTGGGGGTTTCAATTTAGAAAATGAACTTAATAAAATCAAAATCCCAATACCTCTAGTTCAACTTGCAAAAAACCCTATTTATAAAAAGAAAATCACTAAGGCGATAATTTTTTCTGATGCGGAAAGTCAAGCTGGCATTATTAATTTGCAGGACGAAAAGCCTACAATCATGTTCGGTCCACACATTGAAAACAATAAGGATTTTGTTTCTCCATTATATATCACACTAACTGTGCATGACCATTTACTCTGCAATTTCATGTTGGACTCTGGGGCCTCTCATAATTTAATGCCTAAAATTATCATGGAAAAATTAGACCTCAAAATTACCAAACCTTATCAAGACTTGTACTCGTTTGATTCTAGAAAGGTTAAGTGTCTAGGTATGATTAAATATTTGGTAGTAAATCTTGCTCAGATCCTTGTGAAAAGTATCCTTATGGATGTGGTTTTTGCTGACATTCCTGCCAAGTACGACATGATTCTATCCAGGTCTTGGGGCGCAAAGTTAGGAGGATCGGTTCAGCTGGACATGACTTAAGCTAAAATCCCAATTTTTGGTGGGAAATTCACGCAACTGTACAAAGAAACTAGACTAGCGTACACTGTAAGTGAACCTCAAAAACCCAATAATTACCGAGTCTATGTTGTTGATCAGGACTTCAGAAATTCTGTATTATCTATAGATGACGATTTTGAAGAATGTACAAAAGAAGAAAATAAAAAAATAGAAATAACAAAGAATAATGTAAATGTTAGAGAAGGAATGTGGAAAATGTTCTTCGATGGTGCCTCATCCCATGAAGGAGTAGGATCCTAGGTTTTATTCATGGCACCAAGTGATGAGGATTTTATTCCCTTCTCTTATAGATTACAATGGGAGGTTGATTATATGAATAATGTCTGTGAATATGAAGCTATGGTTTTAGGATTAGAGGCTACAAGGAAGTTAAAAATTGAACATCTGATAGTTTATGGTGATGCAGAGCTTATTGTAAAACAAGTAAAATAGTAGTATGAAGATAAGAATCCAATTTCGAGATCATATACGAATTGTGCCTAGGATCTTATAGAGAATTTCTTCTCATCTTTTAATATTCACTCTATTCCTAGGATGGAGAACCAACAAGTTGATTCCTTGGCCAAGGTTGTTGCGACCTTCATACCACCTACTGTCTTGAAACTAAAATATTACATCGAGATGAGACATAGAATTTTGATCCCGAACAATGTTCAATAGTGCAAAGTGTTCGAAGATGCCAAACAAATCAAACAATTTCTAGAAATGGTTGAAGAGTTTTTTGAAACTCACATAGAACAGGAAAACTAGAATGATCATGCTTGAATTATGCAGGAAGGGGAGAACCCAGAAAAATTCCAAGACAAGATTGCAAACCACCACATGCTCTTTATTAAGAACAATCAGATTCCCAGAGGCCTGATCCCCTTAGAAAGGTTGTTTGACCAGGATGACATACCTTTAAAGTCTACCTTACGACCTCAACCTGAAGAAGTTGAAGACTGTAATGTAGGTACTGATAAAGATCCCAAATTGGTTAAAATATTAAAATACCTTCCAACCCAAATGAAGAGTAAGTACACTGAGTTACTTAGGAATTATAAAGATGTCTTTGCATGGTCTTATGATCATATAAAAACTTATGATACCTCTTTTATTGAACACAAGATTCCTTTAAAGCATGGTATTAAGCATTTCAGGCAGAAACTTAGATAGATAAACCCCATTCTTCTGCCAGTTATAGAAAGGGAAGATAAGAAAATTCTCGATGCAAAAATCATTATTACACTCAGGTACTCTAAATGGATAGCGAATTTGGTCCCCGTTATAAAGAAAATGGTGAAATAAGGCTCTGTGTTGATTTCAGAAATTTAAATCGGTCGTCCCTTAAAGACAACTACCCGCTCCCGAAGATGGATCATGTTCTAGAGAAGGTAGTTGGAGAAAATAGGACTTCCATGATTGATGGTTTTTCCAGATATAATCATATCACTATCCATGAGGACGACAGATAAAAGACTACGTTTACCACTCCATGGGGAACCTTTATGTATGATAAAATTCCATTTGGTTTGTTGAATGCAAGAGATACTTTCTAGAGAGTGATGGATATCGTTTTTTTCAGTGAGAGAGACATTTTTTTTGTTATTTATCTTGATGATTTAATGGTTTTTTCCAACTTTGATGAAGAACATTTTTTGCACCTCAGATAGACCTTCAAAAAATGCATAAAGTTTGGTTTGTCTCTTAATCCCAAGAAATCACATTTTTCTATGCAAGAAGGTAATCTTTTGGGCCATATAGTGTCAAAAGAGGGAATCAAGGTTGACCCTAAGCGAGTTGAGGCTATTGACATGATTAATATCCCTAGGAACATAAAATAAATCCAATATTTTTTAGGAAAGATCAACTTTTTGAGAAGATTTATTCCCAACTTTGCTGAAATAATCAAAATGATAACAAATATGTTGAATAAAGACAATGAAGTGAAGTGGATTGCAAAAGCTAAACCATATTTCAAGCATGTCAAGAAAGCTATAGGGGAAGCACCAGTACTAGAAAGTCCAGACTATACGAAGGAATTTTAATCTTCTCATTTGCTTCTGGACATACTCTTCCCGTGGTAGTCCTGCAAAATAACAAAGAAGGGTTCGAACAACCGATAGCCTTCTTTAGAAAAATCCTCAAGGATGCATAATTAAGATACGATATACTTTAGAAGAAAGATTACGCAATGATGAGGGATCTCAAGGCCTTCAGAACATATGTATTTCATTCCAAAATAATTGCTTATGTGCCAACAAACACTATCAAAGACATCTTTTTTGAGTGAGACAGTGATGGAAGAAGAGGTCGATAGTTGGATGAAATTCAAGAGTTTGATCTAGAATTGAAACTGACCAAGCTAGTCAAAGGTCAATCCTTGGCGAAGATGTTATCCAAATCAAATTTCAGAGTGCTCGAAATAAATAACCTTGAATCACACGAATCTCTTTATTATATAGAGGAAATTGATGACCAGGTGCCTATGATTTGGACTGAAGAAACATTTTCTTCCTCTACTTGGTATCATGATATTGTTACACATCTACTTACCCTTCAATGCCTGAATGACATGAATCCGTATAAATGAAGGACTTCGAAGCTACATGCAATTAAATGTGGTATTGTTGATGACAAGTTGTACTAGAAAGACCCTCTAGGATTCTTTTTATGTTTCCTAACGAAGGATGAAACAGAGGGAGTCATTGATGAATTCCATGAAGGAATATGTGGGGGGAATCATGCTTGGAAAACAATGGCCTACAATATCTTAAGGGATGGATATTATTGGCCAAAGTTATTTAATGATGTGAATGCAAGGGTCAGAGCCTGCAATTCATGCCAACTATTTGTTGGTAAGAAAAATCTCCCTGCCCTACCTTTAATCCCAATAAAAACTGAAGCTCCTTGTCAACAATGGGGCCTAGATGTCATCGGATAAATCCATTTGTAATCAAGTGCTCAACATAGATGGATTCTAACCACTACCGATTATTTCACGAAATGGGTAGAAGCCATTCCAATCCAGAATACTACAGATTCGGTAGTAATAAACTTCTTGGAAGAAAACATCTTGTCGAGATTTGGTTGTCCTCAGAAAATAGTCACTGACAATGCTCAATATTTTAAGTCTATGTCAATGATCAATTTTTTCCAGAAATACAATATTGTTTTAGGTCATTCTACATCCTATTACCTTCAGGGAAATCAATTGGATGAATCATCTAACAAGATCCTGATAACTATAATAAAAAAAGTTTTGACATAAAATAAAAAATCTTGGCACACCCACCTAAAGTACTCCCTATGGGTGAACCGAATCGACACCAAGAAATCGATAGGTATGTCCCCTTTTCAATTATTTTATGGTACTGACATTGTCCTTCCTATCAATATTTCTCTTCCTGTGATGAAAATATGGTAGGATGCAAATGAAGAGCCAAATGATGTTACGATAAGGATGGATCAAATCATTGAAGTTCAACAAAATAGAGTGGAAGTAGATGATAAACTTCAAAATTACTAGGATAATATGAAGTCTCTTTTCGATAAAGAAGCTAAAGATAGGGAGTTTCTTCTTGGCATTCTAGTTTTAATGTGGATTGCTAGAAAAGAAGATGTAAGAAAACATGGCAAGTTCGATCATCTCTGGTTCAAAACATTCAATATTACAACTGTTGAGGGAAAAAAAACTCTTTCTTACTCAAAAATCTCAATGGAAAAATCCTTGACACTCCTATCAATGGGCGTTAAAACATTTCATGTAGTAGTCATATTTCAGATTCCCATTGTATATATCGGTTTGGATTGATGTTCATTTTCTTTTTCAATTTGCAAATTTACTTTTCTTTTGTAAATTATTCAAATCATTTTATCATTTTTTGTAAATAAATAATGTTTAATTGACATCATCAAAGAAGAATATAAAATCATCTGTATCACATACCATCTCTGTTCTATGGAATTTTCTAACATTTCACATTTCATTCATGTACAAAATACTCACTGTTAAATGAGAGATAAGGATGCATCAGAACCTGACACTCATTTTCCAAAACGTTCAATTTCTCTCAGAACAGGTGATGAATTGATGATCTTCTTGATTGAAATTTCAAAAGGAAAATGAGGTATGAGTTCCTACCTTTCTAGTTCAAATAAGATTTTTTAAGGAATTCCTTAAACAAATGGGAAGGAAGCTTCACTCGTAATAGTATTGTCACTCAACCTAAAAATCAGAGAAGTATAAAAATTACAACTTAAAGGGGCATAATGATAAATTTTAAAGCCATCTCTGAATCAAAAATAAAATAGTAATATACAAGCTGGAAGGAATTCTGAATTAAATACACAAACTTATGTGGGATTGGAATTTTTGTGTCAGGTCTTCCAAATTCTCACTAGGTTACTTTTGTCTACCCCCAAGTTCTTACCCATTTCATGTTTCCTTTACCATTTATTAATCTTCATAAAAAGAGGGAAGCTCACCTTGACTCTGAGAACTCAAAAACATATTTTCAAAACAAGGTTAGGCGAAAATCTTTATCCTCCTTGGATTTCAATTGAAAAAGTAAGTATATGCTAATCCTAATAATTTTATCTCTTTTATCATAATTTAAATTGACTAATTCGCTCAAGTTTAATCCCTGGAAAGATTAATATTCCCATATATTTCTCCCCCATAGGTGAAGGTGTATTGAAAATTGGAAGAGAGTTAGTTTCAGAGTATTCGCAAAATCGTTGACGGACCTTCTTTTCAAAAAATTTAAACATATATCATCCCCTTGTGTGACACATATAGATTGATTTCCCCCACTTCAAAATATTAAAATATAAGATATATGGTGAAAGGAAATTCATAATTTGATTGCCCCCATCTAGTCCAAAAGAGATGATAAAATGAAATTCATATAATGATTTCCCTCATATGAACAAAGTATAGAAGTACTGATYRAAGTGGTGAAAGGAAACTCRATGGGAGAAGTGGAGAACTTCACCGGGGTACTGAACATGATCGATGGAAGTGAAGAAATGTATATGATATCTGCAAGGTTGTCATACATATCCATATAACATACTCTATCTTCTAGCTCTACTTCTGGTGATATTTACACTCTTAACCAACTAGGGACTCCCTAAAATAAGTTGTTACATCTGCTTAACCTTGATACAAATGAAGTCGGTCCAAGTCTGATATTTTACTTAAAGATATTTTAATTATCCTAAACAATTCTAAAATTAGTTTTAAGAAAAGGAAATTTTAATAGCATGACTTAAGAGAAATTAACTGAATATGTTTCATAGGTTCTCGAGAATTGGTTAAGTTCATTCTTTTATGAATGATTAATTCTTGAGTAACACTGGAAAATGTTTTTCAAAAAGCAATAATGACTCCATTTTCCCAATAAAGGCACTTTGTCTACTATTCTTTTGTGCCTCACAGGGAGCCACAATTCGCAGATGGAGCCTATGTTGGAACACACACAATTCTAAACTTTTGAGTTTATAGTTTTCACCTCCTTAGGAATAAATTTCTACACAAAGTGGCCTTTTAATTTTAAACCAAATTCGGTGGTTGTCATTTAATAATAAAGTGCATAAATTATTCGTCGTTTATGAGTTCCCTTAATTTGATCAAGCAATCCTATTAACCTTCGTAGTTTTGGATCCACCTGAGTTTTAAAGAATAGATCCCTAACGGTCACTTCGAAGCCCTGTGCTTCATATGTTCCCATTATTCTAAACAATAAAAACCCCAAAGCCCCGAAACCCAAAAAATAACAGTCCACAATAAACCCTAAGGAACTCACGAACATGAGTCATAGGACACATGTCTTTTGAATCTTTTATAAGCTGACACATGGCACGTATTTTTGAATTTTCTGTTGGATGACTTACATGCTCTCAGGTAACACGTGGCACCTACCTCTTCTTGACACATCATCTAGAATGATGTCATTCCTTCCACGTCACTCTGGGAGATGACCCTTAGAGAATTTAACAAAGAGAGAGTTCACAAATCACCAAAGTTTCGAATGTCGAAGCATTGGACATTTCAAAGAGTAAAAAGAAATTAATGAAACATCCAATAATGAAAGTTAAACCCGATTAATTAAGACTTAAGAAAGATTACTCATAATTATTTACTTCACGGTTTCATATTTCGGGAAACCTCTCTTGTGCTATTTTCAAAACCCCCGAAGTTTGAACTTCCAAAACAAAAATTTAACTCAACGTTTTAAAACATGGTTAATTAAGTAGTAAAAGTGATTATTCAAAGATTAACTACTCCACAGATTCGAGATTCAAGAGACTTCCATCCTGTAGTCAATTCCATAGAGGATAATAAATTCAATTCCATTGAGGATAATAAATTCCTCATCAGTGAGTCTATGCAAAAATCAATAAGCTATTGTTTGAATAAAAGCACTTCAATTTTGAAATCATTTTCACCTTTCAAAATTAGTAGTTTTATCTATTGAATAAGTCAAGGAATTTCTTTGTAACAGGTAACCTCACTCTATTTCTTTAGAGATTATGGCACCGAGGAAAATGGAAAAAAATCCTGATGCAACAGGTGAAAATTCAAACCTGAATGCAAACATTCTGTCAGACACTACTCTGCGATCCATCGACACCATTAAAACTTGGAAACAAGTTTTTGAGATCATGGAGCATGAAATCATCAACTATTTGGAAGACTCTATCGAAGAATAAGATGACTCCTATGTATCTAGGCTTAGACACATAGCACAATCAGAGCTACAAAAGATAGTTTCACAGCTGTGAATCATGCGTTACAACAACACGATAAGGTGGGCCTTGGAACATGTTGATGTCCAGACCAGGAAAATCATCAACCACCGATGGGTTTCCATTGGCTCTTTCTGACTGGAACATATACAAGTAATGTATAAACTCTCTCCTAATCCTAAATATACTTACAATGCCACATTCATTCTAGATTTTGAGATAAAAGAATGCATCCAATACACCAGGAGCAATCATGATATAATCAGGACCTTGTGGGGACATCCAAATAAATTCAGAATAGATGCTCATGGTATATATGCAACAATATCTTTAGACACTCTTATGATGTATGTAGCCATCATTATCTGTCGTCTTTTTGGGAAGAATATCCCTACACATTTCTCAATGGAATGGGTATCAATCATGAATGAGGTAGCCGAGGGTTACACTCTCAATTAGGCCAAAATGCTATCAGATAATTTGGCCAAGGAAATTTTTCATTATAAAACAATGAAATCAAAAGGGCAACCTTCCCCTTTTTACATGTCTTCATATGTTGTGGATTCCATCTGCTTCATGACCCCTTTTCCATTGATGAAATGGAGTTGGACCCAAGCCAGTTCCGAGCCTATTAATTTTTATCACTCCAAGTTATGGGAGGAGAAAGATAAGGAGTTATTTTATGAAATTTGTCACATTGTCATAGTACAAATTCACATATCCCTTTATGTCCACCCGCCTCCCCGGATTTCAGAGAGGATTATGGGAAACATAGGAAAGCTCGTAGATTGGTTCATTGAGGAGAATTTCTCCTACATCAGAGTTTTTGGTTGTTCATTTCACCCCTCATGCTCTCCCACAATTTTTACCTGACAGGCTGTTGTGCAGAGAAGTGTTGTACCAGACAGTAGTGGGAGGCATCAACAAGGAGCTCAAAGTAGCTTAGAAAAAAGTATGCCTGACTTTCCCCATTCAAGTTGGAATGTTTGCGGTATTGTACTTTGGCCACTCTAAAGTTGAGGCCACAACACTTGAGGATGTTAAATTGGTTGACCTCAAGTTCAAGAAACATGATCCACATAAGAGTGTGGAAACCCATATGGCTCAATTCAACATGAAGTAGTACACGCATGAGAACTCCCCGTATGATGAAATATTCAGAGGGGTGAGATATTATGAGGAACTCCAAGAGAGGTTCATGACCCTGCCCCGAGACCAACAACTCAATTTCCTCAGATTTCAAAAACACAGGTGGAATAGTCTGCCAAAGATACTGCATGAAGAATAAATAACCAAGCCTCCTTCAAAGAAATCTTAGTCTATAAAATTTGAGCCGATATCATCCACTAAACCCAAAGCCAAAAGGGTTCCCAAAATCCCAGAGGCATTATTTCAAGAGATAAGAATGTCACTATCAGGGTTAAATGATCCAAAGGTGATAGCACAGTTCGAGGCCTTCGTGAATCTAGGAAAAATTGTCTCTGACTCAACACCAACAACTCCCGCTGGCACCCAAAATACAACAGGATAAAAACATTCCACTGAATTTTCCTCTCCCATCACATCATTAACCCCTTTACGGACCTTCTTCAGAAATCCTAATTCCAAAATCACTTTTGTGAGTGATCTTACTCCCATTTTTCCTGAAGAGATTCCTCCTTCAGATTTATTTTTTAGTAAGAAACGAAAATCCATTGTGAAAAGATAATCTCACCAAAAGGACAGAGTGATAACTAAAAGGAAAAGACTGGTGTATGATGGGAATGATCAGGGCAATCTAGTATTTGCAAAGGAAGTTGCAGGTTCATTAGGTGCTTTTTCCACTTTCAATAAATGGTTGATGGAAAATTTGACCGAACAACTGTGACATAAGTGCCTATTGGTAGAACACTTACGAAACCAGATATATACTGCAGAGTAGACTATCAGGAATATAATGAGCCAAGATTTTGAGAAAATCAGGGGTAGTGATCGACAATAGATTCAACAGCTTTAAGCTAACCTTTAGCATCTCCATCATATTTCAAAAAGCAACCAAGGTATGGTCACTTGACGTGAAAAATTGATAGAATAGATGGAAGCCATATTTTCCCTAACTGAAGGTACCACGATAGATATCTCGACCTTCAAAACTAAGCATTAGAAATTAATGAGAAGATAGAAGTTTCCCAGCAGGATCTTTAGCTGAAACTAGATGCCATCCAGAAATGCTATCAGGAAGTGGACCTTTCCCTAAAGGATATCTATATCAAGGAAAAATAGGCCCGCCCATCCCGGTCTAAGTTTCAAGAAGTACTCATATTGATGCATAAAGCTAATGTCCATGGTTTTCCTCTTCTCTCTTATTCAGAACAATTAAGAGGTGAGATGGCCCTAAAGGTATGAAAAACAAATCTAGAAGAAGGCAAGAAATCTATGAGAGAAGTGAAAGAATCTTTTTTGGAGGCATTGTCATCATTAAACAAAAAGATGATTGAGTTTGAGGGGAGCAATATCTCAGAAGCCATGGGGAAAATTGAGATAGAAATGAACCAACAAAATTCCAGAAAGAACAAAGAAGAAACTCTGACACCCATTCAAGGAATGAGCTAGATTGATATTCTTAAAATCAATAAATGGCTAGTTCATCCAAGTTCACAGTTTCAGGCCACAGTCCAAGCGGTGAACAAGATCCAACAAAAGTTGCCTCAAATATAAAGGAAATTATTCGCTTTCGAGGTAAATGAAAATATTGAGCCCTAAAGGTTCGTGGTGGCATTGGTGGATAGATGCACTGAATGCATTGAACATCGAAAACAAAACATAGCTGGGAGCAAGTGAGAAAACACACACAATGTCCTTTCATTCCTCCCTCTCTAACTTTCACCTTCCAACAATCACTTACGTCGTCCACCCGCATTCTAACCTCCACTTATCCCACTTCATCATCATACACTTGTTCCCTCATTATTCTTTCCATATATGGTTACTCTCCCCTGTGTCCATTATCCATCCCTTGATGAGACAAATCTTGTGCCATTCATCTGATTATCCTCACCCCATGACCTCGACTATAATTCATTTCCCCACTAAATAGATCTGAAGGGATAGATGGCAACGAAATCAAAATGGCCAAGAGAGTATGATAAATGATTAAAGTGGCCTTAATGCCATGCATACCCATCCCAAAGGATTAAGGAGAAGGAGTTCGTGTACTAGAAGATGAAGATACAGAGGAGAGCACCAACAAAACTCATCAAAATTTACACGTTGTTGTTTTATTCAGATGTATGTTATTTTTAGTTAAATATTGTAAGAAGCCCAATGGTTTTCAGTTGTGATAGATTTTGTATAAATACATAGATTTAATATCCGTTCAAGGATGCTTCTTGCTGAATTTAATAGATAAACTCTCTTTTTGAATATTAATACAAGTGCAGACAAAGATTCTAATTTTCATTCAATTTGAGTTGTGTGCTTCCTCTGTGTTTCCATTTTCCCGAAATTGTTTATGTAATTCCTTGAAGAGCGATTGGTTGCAGTTTAGTATTACAACTACTGTGATCATATTGTACCAAAAATTCACCTAGAAAACAATTTTTCCTTTGTTATCACTCTGAGTAAAAACAAGACCTTCGATCTGTGTGAATTATTGCATTTCATATCATGTTCAAGGGTGTGTTCTTTCTCTTTATTCCACTGCAAACAAGGTGAGACTCATCTATAATTGATGCCTTCCTTTGTTTAACATTTTTTTAACTCTTTTCCACACCATTTGATATTATAATTGTGGCTCAGATAATGAAACAAAACCTCTGTACTATCTTATTATTAATTTCATTTATATATCATTTCTCATAAAACTGAAGGTAGGAAAAGCACTCATTAAAAGATTTTCTTTAAATACTATTGATGCCTGAAATTATTCTTTGAGCCTTAAGATTAATCTCAGGAACAACAACACGTGTCTCATAATTCTGATACTTTTGGTTGTAAACATGACTACTTTCTATCGAAGTTTCAAAATGGCCTCTTACTGTATCATCTCGGTTTGTGTGCAAGGCTCAAACAATGAATTTCCTGCAATAATTTAGATCTTTATTCCTTACTGCAATAATCAAAGATCACCATAATATGAAACATACATTCAGCCTCTTGCAATTTCTAAAAAGATGCTAAAATCATAAATGCACAAAACTTACATTGGGTTTTGTGCCAAAGTGCTCAACTGACTGCTCAAATCTCAGAGAACATAGCACCAGGAGGCCCGTCTCTTCATTCTACAACTTTTTACTGTAAAATCGACCCTATTATGAAAGGTGAAACTCTACCTCAAAAAGTGTTCCAAGAAGACATGGGCTTGGACATAACCCTTAAATTCCCCTGCTCAAATCACATAATGAACTACGCAATTGAATCTAGCTTGAAAAGTCATACAAAAATGACTAGAAATTTTTTGAATTATGTCACTATCACTTCTAGGCCCCTCTTTGTCTTGTTGCCTTGGTTTCCATGCCACAAAAAATGTATCCCTACAATAAATTTAACTGTAACATTGAAAACCATGCCAATAATGGGCCCACAATCATACTCCCCCCATCGGATGGAAAAAAACTTAAGTTTAAACAAATTTCGGAGGGAGGAATTAACAAAGTTCCTATTTGGTGCAACGGTTAGAGCTATGCTAATTTTGGAGGATGTCCTTGGGTCACACCCCATGGCCTCCAAATATGGCATATCGTCGTTTTATAATAAATTTTCATTGGGGGTTGTCTAGTCTAGTCACCGGATTCGACATCATTTGGTCTAGCCTTTGTTTAATCTGGTCATTGGTTGGTTGGTCACTGGCCGATCTAATGACCGACCCTTGTTTTAATTTGAATTTTTGGACCTTATCCCTGATTGGCTGAATTCAAGTTGCCAGCTGAAAGCCTGTGATTTTCCCACATGGCGTTGAATCACTTGCATAGTCAACACCCAGTTGGCATATCATCATCAGAACAATAAGCACCGAGTCATCACCTGTGTTAGTGCCACGTCAGTGGTCTAGTTAGCACCATGCCAACACTACACTACCATGTCATCTTCCATACTACCATGTCAGTTGACACATCATTGCTATGTCATAAACCATACAACCACATCACTCTACCAAATCAATGTCGTACTTCCTAGTCAATCGGCATGTCACCTTTTGTGTAATTTTCGTACTACAACATCGTTATTCCATACGGTCCAATTTCCCTATTGACTCATCAGTGTACAACCACATCGACTGACATGTCAGAATCCATACTGCCACAACAACTAACACATCACTGCTACATGATTAGTCGTACAACCATGTCAGTGTTGTACTACCCAGTCAATTAGAACATCACCTACTATGTCAACATCATGCTGCCACATCAACATCCTGTATACTCTAGTCACCATGGTCACATCATCGTTGTAGAGCCACGTCAGATGTCACATCAACATCCATACTTCCACGTGGCACTTTTTTGTTGGTCCACATTGACCCCCGAAAGTGGAGAGAATGCATGACATGTGGCTTCCTCTCGTGCTAGATGATGCAGGAGCATCTCTCCGTGTCAGCCAGTCATCCAACCAGCCATGTTAGTGCATGCATTCGAGGATGAAGAGAGGCACATCCTTCATCTTCAATTTTGAATTTGAATGTAAAATTAAAATGTCTAGGCTGTTGAGCCATAGAGCCGTGCCTTTGTATTGACATAGATTAGATCAGTCTTAAATGTTTGTAAGGCTGAGATCTAGATCCAAATAGTGGACTAGACAACCCATTCAATGTAATTGAATAGGGTAGGTAGGTTGGAGGGAAGAGCTCTAAGATCCCCCTCAGGTAAAAAGATCTAGGGGGATCTCATTTTGGACGAGAAGAATAGAATAAAAGAGAATCTGCGAGTAGAGAGCAGAAGAGAGGAGTCGAGACCTTGTTACAGGCCATGCTCAGGAACACCTTTGTAAACAGGCATTTGCCATTTTAATACAAACAGAAGAAGTTTTTCTGTATGTATTTCTGTGTTATGTGGATACCTTGGTGTGTTCTATTTTATGCTGTGAATTCATGTTGTAGATGTATGCTAGGCATTTGCAGGTTGTTTTGATTTTGGGCTTGAGGTTCTTTGTGGTTTCATGCCAGGAGGGCATGACAGAGTAGTGCGGTCTCTGAATACCAGTGCACTGAAGCACTTCTAAACTCTGCAGATTCAGACAAAGACATGCCAGGTGGGCACAGGAACTGGAATCATCAACTCAGAGGAATACCTCAAGGTTGTTGAATATCTTGGAGGCAAGGTTGTATATGGAAACATAGTTGCAGACAAAATCTCTGAGGAGTTCTATAGAGCTCTGCCAAGTGGGCATTGAGCATATGCATAGGGATGCATTTAGAAGAACCAGAATCACTGAGGATTCTGAGAGCTCTGCCAAGTGGGCATTGAGCACGTGCATAGGTGTACAGAAGAGTACAGAACTGTTGGATGTTCTGTGAGAAGACACTCTACCAGAAGGGCATTGAGACAGTGTGCAGGTTGGCACAGAGAAGAAGAGAAATCCGTCGAGTTCTGGAATTTAAAGGAGGAGTCCATTTAGGGATCTTCGTAGGGTTATTGAACACCCTGAAAGACTCAGCAAGAGGTTGCTTGAGAAAAGAATAGTCAGGAGGGCATTCCCAATTATCCATCTGAGGGAGAAAGAAGAAGGATTTATTTCCTTAAGGGGTCTAAGTATTTGGAGAAGCTCAGAGGAGATAGCACTTTGGTGCGTGAAGACTCTGTAGAAGTGCAGATGTCAAAATCCTTTGAGGATTCAAGAGAAGAAGCTCAGGAGGAATAGTGTTGTGGAGTACTCAGAGGGATGACAAAGGTCGAAGCCTCTAGTCTTGGAGAAAATATTCCAAGCATCGGGAGAAAGCGCCAAAGCTCAGAAGGGAGCACAACTATCATTGGGTGAGCCGATAGATTCTGGACCATTGAAATTTCTATGTCTAGGGAAGTAGCAGAAGCAATGCACAGAAATAGGAGATTGTGAGTCGTCGGATCTCTCTCAAATACCCGTCAACCGTTGGATCGGGTGAAGATGCGTGGAGTTTAATCTCTAGGGTGTGCGTAGAAGATTGATGGAACGGATGGTGGAGACACTTCATCAAGAAGTGTCGAAACCCCGTCAATTGTTGGATTAGACAGAAGTTTCTTGAAGTTTAAACCCTCGTAAGAAAAGGAGAAAAGTCCTGATGGGAGACGTGGCCATCGGGATTTTGGCGTTTGTAAAATTGGGAATCATGGTGACAGGAGATCAGGAATCTCCATGGTGAAAATCCTGGAAACAATCTGGGCCGTCCATCTATTGAGACATGTGGTGGAAATCGAGAACCCGTTGGCCATCGAGGTTTTGATTTGACAGAGAAATAGTTTCATCGGGGCATCGCAAGTCACGAAATCTCGAGATTGAATTAGGATCGTCCATATTGAGGGGACGCATGGCAACGATCGAGGCCTTTGAAAAAAAATCCTGATAGGAGAGTCCATCGGCATTTTGGGATTTGGAAAATCGTGAATCCAGAAGACGAGACGTCTGAAGAATTTGAAGTCTCGAAATCATGAGAAGAGATCAAGACCATCCATCATAGGAGGAGGCGTGGAGGAAATCAAAGCATTCGGGAAATTTCCTGAAAGGAAAAGTCATCTATCGGGAAATTGGGGATTCCGTGGACAAGAGATCCAATACATCTCGACATCAAAAACCCCAAAATCTCGAAATGTGATAGGACTATGGTCATATAAGGCATGGTCGCATGGACCACGATTCTAGCCCAGAGGGCTAACTAGAGTTAGAGCAGATCGAGATTTAGAAGCCCAAAACCCTAAAAGGAAGATAAGGCCACAGTCTTATGAGAACTGGTCACATGGACTAGGGCATATCCAGGAGGGGCCAAGGCTAGAGAAGCCATCTCAGAAAATTGGTAAATTGGATATCGAGGATTCAAGAGGACAGAGAACTCTGGACATCAGGTATCAGGAAACCCTGAACCCCGAAAGCATATCTTTCCTATTGAGGAAGAGGCAGCGGTTGGAGTGAAGAAGACTATGAGGCAAAAGAGAAATACCTGTGGATCAGGTTTTTAACAGAGATTCCACTGAGGAATCAAAGAGTCACTCTGGCTCTAGAGAAAAATTAGAACTATCCTTAAAGACCGAGAGGTCAGTGCAGAGGCCTTTACCGAGGCAGAGGGTGCGACTGCATCAGAGTGGTATCAGAGCCTGATTCTGTTTGTACATTGTAGGGATAGAAGGAGGAAAAGGAAAAAGACAGAGTACAAAAACTCTGTAAGGATTTGTTTGTAGGTAGGAAATAGTCCATAGGGAGTCAGGAGGGATATAGGAGAGGCTAGGACACTCAGGTTTGCAAGAGTGAGTAGCAGGTTTTCCAAAAGAGCAAACAGAGACAACAACATGGCTACTGAAGGTCGTAAGTATGCTAGAAGGAAA
>JASDQU011177919.1:13206-26438 GCA_032191745.1 Picea mariana
AAAGGTAGGTACATCATATCATTGTATACTCCAATCAATATTTTATTGTATGACAAGGGTGTGATGACCATGGAATCAAACAGCTAAACTTCTCAGCATGCGTGGGGGAAGGGGGGAAGCAATAATAGGAGGTTTAGATATGGATAAGGAGATGGATAAGGGGAAGAAGAAGGAGTCCATGGACCCCATCATGATGGAAGAGGATGAAATAAAGAATATAATGGCTAAATTTGGAAAGAAGCGCAGTGGAAGACCTTACCAATATAAGATTAATAACAAGAAGAGGACCATAAATGATAGAGAGGTATTGGCGAAAGATGAAGAAGAGGTAAAGGATCTTTGGGATATGGAGAAGATTGAGGGAATCCTTCACACAACATAGGAAAGGAAAATAAGATATCCAGGGTTAGGAATAGAAGGAATAACTCTAGTCTAGATCCCCGTCAGTGTGGAACTTACAACCCCATGTGCGACTAATACACTTAAAAGAACACTAGCGTTTAGACAACCAAATTTTAGTGGAAGAGAAGGAACATGATAAGGGTCCAATCAAGGACAATCGATTGGGGGAGAAATTTTAGGAAGTAATAGTCAATTATATACACCACGCGAAGGCAATAGTTCAACAAAGTACAAAATGGCAGGACAAGATCCTACAATCACATTACCAAAATTTTGGGGAGAGGCATCAATAGACCCTGAAAATCATTTATTCATATTTGAGAATATCTAGGAAGAAAATAAGATCACAAATGAGGATAAAAAGCTCGTGCAACTAGCTATCACACTAAGAGACCGCATGTTGGACTGGTACATGAACCTGATTGTAAACAGTCCACAAGTAGTACCAAATACTATCGAAGATGTGACAAAAATACTGATAAATGAGTTTCAGAAGCCAAGCTCAGAAAACCGGTACATGAATGAAATGATTGAAATTAGGAAGAAACCAGGTGATTCTGTTTGGGAGATTGATCAAAGGTTCAAACATTTGAAAGGTAAGTTGAAATATTCAATTACTGACATGCAACATAGGAACTTATTTGTGAACTCACTATTACCACACTTGAAGTATCCTTTGAGACAACATAAGTTCTAAAATTAGGTAGAGGCTCTACAGGCATCCCTGCAACTCGAAGAAAACCAATATCAGCAGACAAATATAGCAATAGAGGAACTAAAGGAGGATCTGAATAATCTAACATTTCAACTGAACCAGAATAAGGAAAAAGAGAAAAGAGAAGTTGTTTGGTGTATGCTATGCAGGACAGAAGGACATCATAAGAATGAATTTACAACTTTTGCACAGTACTTGGAAGCAGGGGTGCCAAACCCCTTGCCAACATAAGGACCATGGTGTGATATTTGTAAGACACATGGGCATGATCCATATAATTTTATAATGATGCAAAAGTATAAGACAGTACCAAAAATTTCATATTGCAATTTTTGCAAATCAGTGGGTCATGATGATAAGGACTTAGAAAGATAGAACCGATGAGAGAAAGAACTTCATACACTTATAGGGTACAATAAGAGATGATGAAAGGGAAATTTGTACCTCAGTTCAACAATGTGCCACCACCATACAACAATGCATAGCCGTGGTACAACAATGCGCAACCGCATTACAACAACATACAACCACAATATAACCCCACACAGTATAACCAAATACCTAAATACAACGCACCACAAGGAGATCGAGATGGTGGATGAGGCAGAGGAGGATTTTGACAAGGCATAGGACCACTAGTGTGCCACAAATTCCAACAACCAATACAATATGCAAGGGATTTTCCACTTCCACCTGTGACATGTATGTACTGTCACGGAGTAGACCATGACACAAAAGACTTCCCAACACTCTAGGGAAAGATTCAAGAAAAAAGGAATGAGAACAACCATAATGTCTAGTAGATTTCTGCAGAAGCTAGGGATGATGGTAAAAACATCAATATAGTCACTTGAGGAGAAGCCAAGACAAGAGTTGATGCAAAAAAACAATATCCATCTCAACACCAATGGGTCAAGAAGAATATTGAGCCACATAAGCAGTTTGACACGTAGAAAGAAAATGAAACATTTAAGGAGGCTAGACATGAGCTTCTCAAGTAGAATGTTGTGTCTAAATCAGTTGTGCAACAAACTCAAGACCCACCAATGTACGAGATTCCATATTTAATGGACCATACTATTAAAGGAAAACCTTTAGAGAAAGTAAGTACCATAAAGACTTTTTTGCAATTGTGTGTTAAGTTATTAAATGATCCATCATCTATTAAGGTCTTACAAAATATGCTATAAAGATGCAACACATAGGTAGAAGGGAAGTTAGAGCAGAAAACAGTTAATCATATCCATACAATAATAAATACAAGCAAGGAATTAAATCTAAATGCCAACATTGGGGACTTCAACATGGGAGATATCATACTGGATTTAGGCTCTAAAGTAAATTTCTTTCCTAAGAAGACATGATAGTGTATGGGAGAACCCACATTAGGTTATTCACCTATCCAGTTGAAATTAGTGAATCAACATAGAGTGTTACCAATTGGAAGAATTAAAGGTGTGACAGTAGATTTGGATGGAGTGTGCACTATGGCAGGTTTTGAGGTGATAGAGATAGTAGATGGCACAACACCTTACCAAACATTACATGGATTGGATTGGGAATTTGATAACCAGGCCGTGATCAACCTAAAGACAAGGAAAATGAATTTTGAATCAAGCGGATATAGAGTTATTGCACCATTGTATCCTTCAGAAGGAGAAAGGTTTGTAGAGGTGACATGTTTGGATTTGGAAGAAATAAATCAGTTATACAGAATCACTGCGCGAGATAAGATTATGTCAACCCAACTGTAGATGGGGTAGTTAGATGGAGAAGAATTACATCATGTGCTTTAGACTCAGACACATTTTTGGATAATTGACAACAATGACTACATGAAGTCTCCACAAGGAGGTGCACAATAATAAACCATGCAGTAATATGGGTTGGTACAAAGATAAGGGAACCTCCCAATTTTCATGGGTTAAATGACTTAGAGGAATTATTGAAAAAATATGAGGAGGAAATTTTGGAAAATCAAAGTCTCTTAGACCTGGATATTTCACTTAAGGAAACATCTTCCATATGGTGGGGTGCACACAAAGAAACAATCCAGGACTGGTATCAGTGTAAATGACTACTGCACATTAAATTTGGCATAGAACAGAGGAGAACTGGAGTGCAGAAGCATGATGGGTGAGGAACACCAGTGGAACACCTAGAGAAATGCAGAACACAATGGAGGATTATGCCAACAGAGGAATGGCCTCATCACTTTATTCACACATTAGAAGGGATCCTAGGGAAATGGTACATAGACCAGGAAATGCGCAGAGGCATTGCAAAATGGACATGATTACAACCGAATTTTGTAGTAACCTTCTCATTCAAGCATGAGAACTCAAACATTGATTCAGCTTTGAAGATGATAAGGGGAGTGATATTTTTTTATGAACCAGAGGTTAAAATCATAACAAAATATAAACAAAAGAACATACAGACAGTCAAAGAGTTACTCTCATGTTATCATGTCGAAGAGGAAGCACCAGATGAAGATGATCCATGCAACATTCAGATCACAGAGATTGAAGGAGAGAGAGAGGTGGAAGGTCCATCTCTAGAGTCAGAGGCATTTGTTGCACCAATCAAAGTCAAGAAAGTCAACGTTGGGACGAACGAAATTCCTAAAATGGAAATCATTGGGGACTACTGGGATGATAAGACATTAGAAATGATAACATAATTATTGCGGGAATATAGTGACTTGTTTCCAACAACCTTTACAGAGATGAAAGGCATAGTAGGGGAGCTAGGTGAGATTAATATACCCCTCAAACCGAAGGCTAAACCTATGAGACAGAGACCTTACAGGTTGAATCCAATATATTATAAAAAATTGAAAGTAGAAATTGACCAAATGTTGGAAGCTGGCATCATAGAACTAGTAGAGAAATCTGAATGGATCATTCCCATGGTAGTCTAGGAAAATAAGCAAGGGGGGATAAGGATTTGTTTATATTTGAGGAAAATCAATGATGCTTTCTTACATGATCCTTTCCCTACCCCTTTTACAGATGAGGACTTGGAGAATGTAGGATGCCAAGAAGCATATTCATTCACAGATGAATTCTCAGGTTACCATAAGATCAAAATAGCTTCAAAGGACATGTATAAAACTACTTTTGATACATAATGGGGATCCTACCAATATAAAGTCATTCCCTTTGGATTGAAGAATGCACCAGCTATCTTTTCAAGTGTAGTCATAGTTTCTTTTAAGGAATTCATACATTAGTTTCTAGAAGTATATCTAGATGACTAGACTATGTATAGTCTTTTGAAAGACCATGTAGAAGTTTTAAGACTAATGTTGGAAAGATGTAGGCAATGTCAGATATCATTAAACATTAATAAATTCATTTTTGGTACACCTTTTGGGATATTGTTGGGACATATAGTGTGCAAACAGGGATTACTGGTTGACCCTACCAAGATTTTTTTTATTTTGAACTTACCACCACCAAAGTTAGTGTGCTAGTTAAGAGCCACATTGGGACATACATGATACTATAGGAAGTTTATAAAGGGGTATGCATATATTTCTGCACCAATGGAATGTAGATTCTAACCTTGTACAATATCTACTGCAAATAGATATTCAGAAAAAGAACAGAAAATGTACAATCACAAATACAAACATTACACAAAGATTTTTCCCCTAGAAACCCAAACTGGGAAAACAAACATATTCTATATTCATTCATGTGTAATACATTGTTTACAATACAATATACATATAGGAGCCAGCGACATCAAAACCCTAACCCAATGAATTGGATTAGTCCAAAACCCTAATTACTTAACCAGAAATAGAAAACCATCGGCAAAAACCATGTGTCAAAAAACCACCTAAATACGTGACACGTTTCTTGAGGTATAATTTTTTTTTCGGGGCGCTACCCCTATACCTCCCAAGGGGGGGCCTAGTAGCCCCCCCTCTAACCCGCTTGCATGCCTGACGCATACGCTCAGACACTACTACTCATGCAAAGAATATAACACATACCCAACATTCTCCCACTTGTTGTTTTCTTTGCATACAGGGGGTTACAGGGTTACATAGTCAACAATCCAGGGAAGCAATACCCATGGATCCTCTACACCAAGAGAACTTCTCAGTGCTCACAGATTTTGTTAATGAGTCAAAAAAATTATTGAAAGTGTCCACCTTCATCAGTAATATTTTATTTTCTTC
Source organism: Picea mariana (assembly GCA_032191745.1). Classification (NCBI taxonomy): domain Eukaryota; kingdom Viridiplantae; phylum Streptophyta; class Pinopsida; order Pinales; family Pinaceae; genus Picea; species Picea mariana. The sequence goes on from JASDQU011177919.1 coordinate 18,519, forward strand.
AAATCATGTCTCTCACAAAGTGATATTGAACATCAATATGCTTTGTCTTTGAATGATAAGCTGAGTTCTTCACCATAAAAATTGCACTCTGACTATCACACTCTATCCTTACAACTTTCTGTACCAACCCAATACCTGAACACAATATTTGTAACCATACTTCTTCCTTACTTGCATGAGTGGTTTCCATGTATTCAACTTCTGTAGTTGAAAGTGCCACTACAGCCTGTCTTTTGCTCATCCAACTCATTGCTCCTCCAAATAAGTTAAACACATACCTGCTTGTAGATCTCCTACGATCCATATCTCCAGCCCAGTCTGCATCCACAAAGCCAAGTATATCCACCACTATATCCAATCCTGATCTTCCTTCGTAGCACAATCCATAGCTAGAAGTGCCACGCAAATACCTGAAACCCCTTTTTACTATTGTCCAATGATCCTTCCCTGGTTTTGACATATACCTGCTCAAAACTCCCACTGCATGTGCAATGTCTGGTCTAGTATAGACCATTGCATACATCAAACTGCCAACTGCACTCGCATATGGAACAAGAGACATGTCCTCCTCTTCTTCATGTGTCTTGGGACACTGATCCGCAGATAACTTTACACCAACATGAATAGGAACCTTGACTGGCTTACATTCCTACATATTAAACCTATGCAATATTGTTTCGACATATTTTCTCTGATTTAACCAGAGTTTCCTCTTTTTCCGATCTCTTTTAATTTCTGTGCCCAAAATGAAATTTGAAGCACTGAGATCCTTCATGTCAAATTTAGAGGACAAATGAGTTTTTACATATTGGATAATCTCCTTGTTGTTTCCTATCAGCAACATGTCATCCACATACAATACCAAATAAATAAAATGATCACTAATTAATTTAAAATACACATAGTGATCGTCTTTGCTTCTTATGAAGCCAAGTCCTAGCATATAAGTATCAAAATTTTGATACCACATCCTTGGTGATTGTTTTAAACCATACAAGGACTTTTTCATCTTGCATACCAGCTCCTTCTTTCCCTTCACAACATAACCTTCTGGTTGCTTCATATAGATTTATTCTTCTAGATCCCCATGCAGGAATGCTGTCTTCACATCCATCTATTCTACTTCAAATTCAAATGCAAAAGCAACAAATAGCAGAAATATTATAGAGGTTAACTTGGCAACAGGAGAAAAAATCTCACCAAAATCAATTCCCTCAACCTGGGAATAACCCTTTGATACTAACTGACCTTTGTATTTCTCCACTTTTCCTTCTACATTTAGCTTCTTTTTAAATACCCATTTGCTGCCAATGGGTTTTCTTCCAGTGGGAAACTCCACTAGATCCCAAACCTCATTTTTATCCAAAGATGCCATTTCTTCATCCATGGCCCTTTTCCAAAGATTTCCATCCTTTGAATCCACTGCCTCCCTGACAGTTCTAGGATCATCATCAGTAATAGACAAAGAAAAATTTGAATGAAAATAAGATGGAGTATACCTTTTTGGTAGCCTTCTTTCTCGAACTGATCTCCTCAATATTGGAGCATGAGGATATTCATCTTTTGATTCATCATTCTTTAATTCAAATTCTATTTTCTTTGGTTCTTCCTTACTTTGTAGGACTTCATGTTTAACAACATCCTTCATTTCTCTAAATACCACATCTCAGCTATACACTACCTTAGTTTCTGGGTTCCAAAGCTTATAACCTTTGAGACCATCTTTATATCCAATAAAGATACACTTTTCATCCTTCTTATCCAGCTTACTCATGTTTTCCTTTGGAACATGAACATATGCATCGCAACCAAATACCTTGAGATGTGTGAGAGAAGGTTCCTTTCCATTCCATACCTCTTGTGGAGTCTTGCCATCCAACACTGATGAGGGTGATATGTTGACCAGGTAACATGCAATACCCACTGCCTCTGCCCAGAATTCTTGCCCTAACCCGACACCACTGAGCATGCACCTTGCTTTTTACATCAACGTCATGTTCATCCTTTCTGCAAATCCATTCTGTTGAGGTGTATATGGAGTAGTCTTCTGCCTTTCTATACTGCACTTCTTACATAATTGTTCAAATTCATTTCCACATAACTCTCCACCATTATCTATCCTCAACACCTTAATTCTTTTCTTTGTTTGATTCTCAACAAGAGCCTTAAACTCTTTAAACCTGTCAAAGACTTCATATTTCTTCCTGAGGAAATATATCCAAGTATTCCTTGAGAATTCATCAATAAATGAGACGTAGTACACAGATTTTCCCAATGATGGGACTGACACAAGTCCAAAAACATCACTGTGAACTAGCTGTAAGATTCCTTATGCCATCTTTTCACCAGAGGGGAATCTTACACGATTATGCTTCCCATATAGAGAATGTTCACATAAATCAAAATCCAGAGAGCAATTATACATACCTTCAACCATACCTTTACCATGTAGTATTCGAAGACCCTTTTCTCCGATATGCCCCAGTCTTTGATGACACATCATAACCTTTTCTCCAGAGATTGTAGGAGTTCTTTCTTCTTCAACTCTAATATCAGGAACAATGGATTTATTACAACCATCACTAATAGTGCTTCCTTCCTGCTTATACATAGTTCCAAATCGAACTCCTTTTAGCAACACCATTTCTCCTCGAACCATCCTGCAGGTTTCCTTTTCAAATATTGTTTTTACCCTTGCATCGTCAATTTTTCTTACATAAATCAAATTTCTAGCCATACTTGGGATGTGCAGAACACCAAGAAGTGTTCTAATCCTTCCATCTATGAGCCTCAACTTGACTCTTCCTTGTCTTATGATTCTGATTGTCGAATCATCACCTAAGAAAACATTACCTCCATCATACCTTTCATATTCGAAGAACCACTCCCTGTGGGGAGTCATATGAAAGGATTCACCAGAGTCAACCAACCATGCCTCATGATCTGCATGTGTGCTTGAAGAAGCCAAGTACACATCCCCTCCTTCTTCATTGGAGGTCTTTTCTTCTGTAGAATAAGATTCTTCAGATCCCTTCTTTTTTTCAACTTTGGATCTACACTGCTTCTTGTAGTGCCCTTCTTTTCCACATATCCAACATACCCTTACANATATACCCTTAGACTTAGATCTCCCACTTGAGAAATTAGATCTATTTCTTTCCTGGGAACGTCCTCTTGCAAATAATGTGTCTGTGCTATGTCCTTCCATATTCTTCTGTCTCATCTCCTATGACAACAAAGATGATACCACTTCCTCAAACTTCGAGGAAGTGGTATTAATACCTATGGCCACAACCAGACTATCACATTATTCTGGTAAAGAACATAGTAAACTTATACATTTATCTTCATCTAAAATTTTAATCTCAATGGATACTAACTGACTTACCACAATATTGATGGCATTCAAATGCTTTTCCACCGAGTCTCCATCTCTCATCCTCAGGTTATACAACTTCTTTCTCAGGAATAATTTATTCACTAGGGACTTAGACTGATACAACTTCTCCAACTTTTCCCACAAATCCTTGGTTGTAGCTTCCTCTGACACATTCAGTAATATTGAATCGGAGAGACACAGTCGGATTGTGCTCTTTTCCTTCCGTTCCAACTTTTTCTAGTCGTTTGCTAAATTTCCTATAGGTGCAGTACCTGGATCTACCATGATCCACTGATCTTTTTCCACCAATAGATCTTCCATCTTGAGTTTCCACAGCTCAAAAATTTTCCCATTAAACTTCTCAATCTCCAGCTTCGAATTTCTTTCCATTTCTTTTCACCTGAAAAATCAATACCCCAGATTTGCCACTATAAAAAGGCTTATCAAAGTCCCGAGCCAAACCGTTGACCACAAAGGCGTCCCCCTGAAGCCAATAAATATTTGATACCAAATGTAGATTCTAACCTTGTACAATATCTACTGCAAACAAATATTCAGAAAAAGAACATAAAATATACAATGGAAAATACAAACATTGCACAGAGATTTTTCCCCTGGAAACCCAAACTGGGAAAACCAATATACATATAGGAGCTTGTGACATCAAAACCCTAACCCAATGACCTGGATTAGTCCAAAACCCTAATTCCTTAATCGGAAATAGAAAACCATCGGCAAAAACCATGTGCCGAAAAACCACCTAAATATGTGACACATTTCCTGAGGCAGGTGAGGAAGCATACTACTCGTGCAAATAATATAACACATACCGAACATGGAAAAATTGTTAAAGAAGAACACTAGATTTCAGTGGAATGAGGATTTTCAGCAAGGATTGGACACTCTAAAGGAAAATATGGTGACAACACCCATATTAGTTTTTCCATATAGGGAAAAGTCATTTCATGTGCATGTAGATGCATCAAAAATAACACTTGGATCAATTCTAGAGAAACTAGGAGCAGGGAACTTAGACCATCCTAGAGCCTTTTCAAGTAGGAAGTTGTCATAATCTGAGCAAAATTACAACACCACAAAAAGAGAAGGCCTAGCCATGGTATATGTGCTTCATAAATTCAGGCACCATTTATTGGGTAAACATTTTAAAATGTTTATAGATCATTCTTCCCTCAAATATATAGTCAACAAGCCAGTGTTGGGGGAGAGGATCTGTAGATGGATGTTATCATTCCAAGAATTTTATTTTGAAGTAACAGTCAAACCTGGAAAGATGAATGTAGGACCTGATCACTTTTCAAGGGTAACCAATGGAGAAGAACCTACTAACTTGGAAGACAACTTTCGTGATCCACAATTATTTTTTGTATAGGTAGTTGATGAATAATTTTTTGATGTCATTGAATTGCACAGTACAGGGGTTGCACCACATGAGTTTAGTACTACATAGAAGAAAAATCTGGTAGTTGGATTTGCAGACTATCAACTTATTGCAGGTCATTTATACAATATGGGTGCAAACAAAATTTTGAGAATATGTGTATTGGAACATGAATGGACCATGGTTTTAGTAGAAGCTCATGAAGGAATAGTTGGAGGACACTATGCAGGAAAAACTACTACGCAGAAGGTATTACGTGTAGGTTTATGGTGGCCAACAGTTCATAAAGATGCCAAGGAATATTTTCAGAATTGTGATGTCTATCAAAGGATTGGAAAACCCAACATGAAGGATGAAATGCCCCTAATACCACAAGTAACTCTGTCGGTATTTGAAAAATTGGAAATATATTTCATCGAACCTACTAATCCACCAAAAAGAAGGTCAGGATATAGATATCTCATTATTGTGGTTGAATACTTAACCAAATGGGCATAAGCAACACCAGTCAAAGATTGCAATGCAAAGAAAAAAACACACTTCTTATTTGAGCAAGTGATCACCAGATTTGGATGTCCTAGGATTTTGATGAGTGACCAAGGCACTCATTTTATTAATAGTACCATCAAGGATATGAATGAGGAGTTTAAATTCTATCACCATAAGAGTACATGATATCATCCTCAAGAAAATGGGATAGTAGAAGCTTACAATAAGATTTTGAAAATGCTTTGACTAAGATATGCAATGTTAACAGGGATGATTGGGACATGAAAATACCAGTGGTACTATGGGAATACATGACCACATGGAAGAATTTGAAATGATAGACACCATTTATATTGGTGTATGGATAGGAAGCAATGGTGCCATTATAATTTCTTGTACCCAATATGCGCATAGCATCAATTACCAACATGAAATAAAGAGGTTCAATTTAGGAGAGGTTAAGTCAATTGATGGAAATGGAAGAAGATAGGATTCTGGAAGGATTTCACCAAGAGGTATAGAAAGAAAGGGACAAATCCTAGCATGATAGACACATAAAAAAGAAGAGCTTAAGGAGGGAGACCTAGTTCTACTCTATGACAAAGAAAAATTGCAACACCCTGGTAAGTTCAAAATGCATTGGTTGGGGCCATATGATGTAAAGATTGTCACATATGGAGGATCTATGCAGCTAAAGGATTTGGGAGGAACATAACTGAAAGGAATGGTGAATGGTAGACAACTGAAACTATAAAGGGATAGACGAACTACTAACTCTTAGTAATTACAACCCAATAATAAAGTCATATATATAGTGTACTATAGTAGATATTAGGGAAATAATATGATAAAAAGAAACATAAAGGAGAAAAATAAGAAAAAGGAAGACAAAAGTAGAAAAAGAAGGAAAATACAAAACAATGGGAAATGTCGTAAAACAAAAAGAGAAATCAATGCCACAAGAATAAAAATTTACCATGCATAGCATATGAGTGACAGTAGGAAAACACAGTGTGCAGACAGAAAAGTCACAACAAAAACATGTGGTGCACCGAAAAGTTATAATGCACCAGAAAATGGGCCAACGGTTGGAAAAGAAAAAACCAGTCATTGGGGTAAAAAAGGCATGAACCGAGCATTTATGAAACTTAATGAAGTGTTCTCAAGAAGATTTAAACATTTATGGCCATAAAATAAGCCTCTCCGAGAATATTTAGGGCATTTATGACACCTCGCATATAACGAAAACATGGACTAAAAAACACTCATTGTGAATTTATATATTTGCGGAGCTAAGGAGCATGAAGACAAGTTGTGAACATGAGAGTTTGAATATCTTAGCAACTAAATTTCAACAAGAGAAGGAAGAATTACCTAGGATGGCACCTCCAAAGGTCGGCGCAACTGGATAAACAACACAAAAAAACACACAACAACCATAGGTCATCGCAAGAACCCATAGAGGAATAATTTATTTTTACATAGCCAGAGGGAATCATCGATGTCAACGCAATTCCTTAACCACAATCCGAACCAGTGAGCACCACACTGGAAGAGGAAGAGGGATAGGCCCCGATGAGGGTCAGGATGGAAATCAACTCACAAGGTAGTGTGGGGGGCCAAAACCCATTAAAAACAAGAAACCAACAACAACCTCCTAGGGCCGAAGCAACCCATCATACAAATGGTGTTGACAGTGAAAGGATAGAATCTGACGGGCCAAGGTTACAACATGTGGTAGGCTCCATGTAGCACGAGGAAGTGCAACTCGCAGACATCATAGGGAAACCAAAGTCGGGTTGGGAAGAAAGAGAACCATAGGTTGGGACATCTAGCGTGCCAACATAGATAAAGGGGAAACAACCCATTGCATGGTCCCTGTGCAAGCAACCCAAGGCCTATATGTTTTTTCCGCACATTCAATATGGGGTGTAGGCCACACCAAGTTTGTTGGGTTGCGTCAAAATTTTAAGGTATATAGACCATGATGTGTCTGACACCAAAAATTTTCCGAAATTTGCACGACAGGTGTACATGGAAAGCCTTGGAACAGGGCCATTAGGATATCCAATGTTGCATCCAAAGAAGTGGGTAGTAGGCCTAGTAAATATAGGGATATCTCATTTGTTGTAGATTCCTCACTTTGACAGGGGGAAATACATGAAAAATTGTGTCAAGTAGTTACTAGCGGTCCTGCATGGAGGATTTTTGTGTAATGTCCCCACTTTGGGACATCATCACAGGGCAGAGACTTATGATGACCAGAGTAGCCAGAAGGATGTTATAGCGAGTACAGGGGTATTTGAGAGGCATTGTGGGGTCCAGTTGGAATTTATCATCATATTCCATCATTATGAGCCATTCCGCACAGGTTGGCTTTGGTTTCGTTCCATTCCAATGATTTCCATGATTTTGACTATTTTGAGCTATAAGTTAATTAAAATTACTAAAGAGGGCATTTGGAGCACATTACTTGGAGGAAACTCTCAGTGTAATAGCTCATTGGAATCGGGAGGAGAAACACTACAGGATGGGATGGCTAGAAGTGACTTTCAGTGGCCAGGGAAGCCACACAGAGAGATAAGAAGATTTTCAGAGGTAAAAAGGTTAATTAATTAATTAATTAAATATTAATAAAATGAAAGTCACTTTG
>JASDQU011177922.1:0-24714 GCA_032191745.1 Picea mariana
GCCCTTTTCTCTACGTGGCAGGAATCCATTGGTCTAAACTCCCACTGCTTACCATTTTCCAACATACCCCCATCACCCCATGACATCATTACTCTTTCAGTCCATTCCCCCTGTTCACCCGTTACAAGTCCCTTCACCATAGTCACTTCCCAATCAACACCTGCCATGTCATATGGTCATATTCGTCATTCATTTTTACCTGCCATCTCATGCTCCAAAAGACCTGTTAGCAACATATTACTGGCTAACTTATCCGTTAGCTTGCTGATCTGTCCCCCGCACCCAACAGGTATCTGTTTGCTCAAAACTACCTTTTTCCCTTCATCCTCCCATTACTTTCTATGTCATCTCACCAGGGAATATTTTTCCCATCACACTAGAGCATAGTTTCCCCGTTTTCTCTCCGTTTCAGTCAACTGTCCAAAACCACTATCATCCCCACTAACGTTGGTTTGACTTGCAGGTATTTTCACAAGATGGCACCAAAATCAAAGAAAACAGAAGCCGAGGAAAATCCTTTCCTTTCACCTCCTGTCGACCTCGATAGGATCCATTTGGACGACAAAGATCATTTAATTGCAGACACCAAGTGTGAATTTGACTTCACAGATTTATAGTCATGGCTCAAAGAGGTTTTCTTAGATTAGAGCAATGAAATTGGGCTCTAGGAGTCCAACCTTCCTCTGTATATTTTCCCCCGGGTCCACCATTTCCCTGAGTTCTCCCTCAAGTGCCAGGCTCATTACCTCCCCGACCAGAGAGCCATAGTATCTTCATCAGGAGAAACCCTGTTCTTCATCACACCAGAGGCCATTGATCAGATGATGTAGATACCAAGAACCAAATCCGTCTCCCCTTTCAATATCGAAGCCATCATGGAGCTGTACCAGAAACTATCATTCCCTCAAAGAGCCCAGATTTTCGGGCTTTTCCTCCCTCAGGCTGCTCAGTTCCCAAAGATAAATCCCCTGTACCCTTCCTCCCTATTCTCAGTAAAGGGAAACCAAGTCATCTCATTGCTCTCTGCTCTGCTTGGGTATTTTTCTGACCAACCGGTGGATGAACCCATATTGAGTTTCTTGTCAATTTTCTCCACGGAAGAAAGACCTACCACTCAGTTCGATTACATCACTTTCCTGGCGAACAATATTCATGAACAATTTTCAAATTTCGCCATAGAGGGCATGTTCCGGTATTCCTCAATACTGGCCTACATGTTCACTTTCTTTCAAGCGGGCATATTCTCCTTTTCAATGTAGAAGATGGACAAGAATGGGAGGTCACAAGCGGTAACAAATTGGACTTCACTACTCAGACAAAATTCTATAGAATTCAGCTTCAAATAGTTTATCGAGTAGTTCTACCATCCAGTGGTGAGCATGCTCAGTGGCAGACTCGAACCGAGAATAAATGAGGAGATTTAGAGGATCTTACACCTCTCAGACTTGGCAAAAACTGGAGATTGGTATCTTTACCAAAATCACACTGAGATCAGAGTATATGGATGTGAGTTGGCTCCATACAAATTGCCCAAGTATCTACCCATGAGGATATTTGCCCTGGAATATATAAGGCAAATGATTAACTCAGATGACATACATTTTGTGTCTCTGAAAAAGAAATAACAACATAGAATTAAAGGGAAAATAGGGTCTTTCATCTGCAATAGCCGAGGCACCGGGGAGGAAGCAGACAGACTGTTGAAAGAAATGAAGTTTTTTGTTACTTTCATTTGGCACTATGATCCGTGCAGGATAATTTATGAGATGAGGATTAAAAACAAAAATGTCCCATATGTTCATACACCCAAGCCTGAGATAGAGAAGTTCATGAATCAAATAGAATGGGAGTCGAACACTCTAGTTGAGATAGAACAACAAGACCCTTTGGTCATCATCTCATAGACGACTACACCATAGGTTCCCAAAGAGAAAATATCCAGGAAGGATACTTCACCTTCCGTCATAGAAGTCTTGGATGAAGATTTCCAATTACACACCAAAAGGCCAAAAGCCAGTCACACACCTGACACGGTTGGTGAAAAGGTAATCCAATCCACTGAAACCATGAAATATGATTGGTTACTTTTTAGCACAAGCAGCAAGCAGATCATGTCTACATTTTTTCCTAAGAAACCCATGAGTACTCCACTAGTCGATCAATCGAGTAAAGTAGGACCAAAATTGAGTATTTTTGAGAAGTATGACTCGATCAAAAAGAAAAATCAGATGCTGACCAACAATACATATGCTCAATTTTGGAAACAGACATCAACGACACAACATAGAATGTTGTCTGCATTTGATATAGAGAAGGGTAGAATGCACATGGCATTTCTGCAAGCACATGTGCCAGATCTGAAAGAAATCACTGATTACAAAAGGGCGACATTCGAGTTTCATACTAGGGATGTGCATCCTGCTGATCAAATGGATCTGTAGAGGCAAACTGGGGAAATGATTTTCTCCACGTTGGAAAATGATTCTACTGTGGCCACTAAATTACAGGTATCTCTGAGCAATGTCCAAACACAACTGAAGTTAGAAAAGATATCATCCTTTGCAAAAGATAACATAATTAAGACGTTGGAAGAATTGGTCCTCAAGATTGGGTATGACCCCTCAAATGTGAAAGCAGTTGAGGAGATACTTAAAAAGAAAAATGCCGATATAGCATCTCTGAGGAAACAATTGAAACTACCACCAATGGAAGATGCACAGGCAAATGAGATAGCTGAGACAGAAGGGGAAAATGATGAGATGCTCAGGTTGATTATGGAGCAGAATGCACAGTTGAAAGAGATGGAAGCAGAACTAGAAAGGTTATTGAAAGATAAGGAACAATCAAAGCCTATGGAAGTCATTCCATTTAGCACATTTCCACTCATAGGAGTAAGCACAACATCTGCATCAAGAATCCCCTCAGCAGAAACTCCCTCATAAACTCCACTAACAGCTCTGGAGAAGGCATCAAAATTGGCAAAATCCATGGAAGAGATGAACTTGCAAGAGACAGAGATTAGCAGACTTAAAAATGAGGTTGAGAGTCTTCAGGAACTCAAGTCTTCTTACCAAGCCAACTACTCTAAGGAGAAACAAACATCAGACAAGCTCAAAAAGGAATTGCAACAGCTTCCAAAGCAAACAGTGGCAGGCAAAACACTTGCTGAGGTCAAGGAAAATGTCTGGATGGATATCCCCAAATCTATAAATGAAATATGGCCTATGGTACAAATCATGTTCGAGAAGAACGAACTGGTGCAAAGAAGCAAGAAGGCGATTGAGAAGATAAGTGGAGAATTGGGAGAGATGCCCACAGAAGCCATTGAGATCATTAAATTCATGAATTCAAAAACCAGAGAAGAGTTAGAGGATTTGAAAATTGAATATAGGAAAAAAACCATCCTCGAGGTCAAGAGGGTCCTAACCAAAAGAGGATTGATGCTACAACTGGAGGAAAAGGTCTAGGCTATGGACATAGGAGTGTAAATATTTTTTAGCAAAATTGAATCTCTGCAGAAGAAAGGCCTCCCTGGCTTAAGGGTCATAAATGACAAGTTAATGACACTTTCTGATTATAAAAAGAAACTAGCCACTGTGGCTAAAGATAGTTCAAAATTCTCGAGAATATAGGGCAATATCATAGGCAAGGCATTCTTAGAATATTTCCAGTCAGACATCAGCATACAACACGAGATCCAGTACATTTTCATCATCAAGCCAAGTTTTTCCAAGTATATAGAGATGGATGAAGTATACCGAAGATTTCTCAAAGTCAGCGTTCCCAGTAACCTTCAATGGGAAGAGTTATGCAATCTGATCGAGTAGGAGATGAGCTGTCCAAGCCTAGTCAACTATCCAATCAGACAAGGTCATGCAGAGGACTCACTAACAGTTTACCCCAGAAATCAACATGAAGATTTCAACACATCATCAAACAGTTCCTGAATTTTTGTATCTTGTTGAGTTAGTTAGCTAAATTTAGATTTCCACGTCATGATCTTTAATGACAGGATCGTTTGTAATTTTTTATTATAAATACTTCAAACTTTGAAGTACCGAGGGTTGAGCTTTACGCCCTATAAACTAGAAAGACTGTAATTTTTATCAAGAGATCTTCCAGTAATACAAAGAGACGTTTCAAAGGATTCTTGCGTGTTATTCATTGGTGATGTTTTACTTTCTATGTTAAATGTTTTCCTCCCTCAGTTGTCATATTGTTTTCTAATCTAAATCTTTTAAAAGTAGCGCATGTTGCAGGATTTATCTTTGTATACCCCGTTTCCGGCTTTGAAAGATCTTAATGTTTATCTTTCTGATATTACAGTGAAGAAAATCTTAAATGCTTATTTACTTTAATTGATATTCTCATCTTTTCTGCTATTCATCACTTTATTGCTAAAGAATCCAATGAATGCATTATCTTGCCCTCTGAAAAGAATCTTATAATTTCTATTTAGATTTCTATCTTTATAATACAGATCCCATAGCCCAACGGAGGCGTAAAAACCTTTTCATCCAACTTAACAAAAACAAAACAAACCACTCAATCTTATTTTGTTTAACTAGCCTAATATCTCAATGTTAAAACATAGCTAAATGATACAGAGAGATCCCTCTCTGAAACTAGTAGGGCTAGATTCCAATTTCAAAGTGGTTGGATAAAGTTACCGCTAGTAAATTTCTTCTTCTCCGACAACCTCTGGGAATTTACTAAGCATTAACAACATCCATGGGGTGAATCTTTACTTAAAAGGACATATCCTCTTGGGAACCATAGAATCGATCCAACTAAGCCTGAACCCTATCATGCCCCTTCCCAACTTCAATAGTCAGTCGATTCGACCCACACAACTCCATGAGAATCTATGTTTGGTTTTTCTAATTGGGAGAGAACTACTAAGCCTTGTTGATCCATGTACTAGATTGGCCAAATACAACCATTGCAGAAGAATTAGTCGATCAAAATGGGGTATAGTAATATGTATATAGATATGTGGTCATTTTCCCTGGGAAGTGAAATCCTTGACATCCATCTCATTCTCATGAGTATCCCGAACTCTTTGCTCTAGAAAAAATTGAGATCTTTCTTTCTTTCGTTGGTTGGGTCAGACCGAAACCGACAAACACTTATTTGATTCAGAATTCTGCAAGTTGGATGCGTTGATTTTTGGTGATGCCTATGCAAAGATTTAAATAGTCATGTAATCTGCGGATCCATGAACCATTAAAGGTAGCAGGTAAATATACGGTCCTGGTAATCTTAGATCGAGATCGATTCTGATATCCAATAGTCGAAGATCTAGATCAAAATCCAGAACCATCGGTTTAAGAACCAAAGAAGCTATCCTCCGTTCCAACGAGTCGACTATGGCACATCGATTGACTACTTGGTAGTTTAATAACGTAGGTAATTATATCAACTTCGGTTGATCATAAATATAATTTCAAAGTCCAGGCATTGACCCAGATTCGGTTTTGATAAGAAAGTAATTATGACTGTAAAATATTTCACTACCCAATGTCTCAAAAAAAACTAAAGGGTTTGATATCATAAATTCCAAGTGGGTTAGCTCGACAAATAAACATAAATTTTTTGAGGGAAGAAAATTAACACCCGGGAGAGATAGGGATGCTTTGTCACAAGTAAAACGTTGAGAATCAAGGAAAAAAATGCACTGAACAAGGGTCACAAAAATTCTGACAAGGAACAAGAAATTCATTGGGAATCACCCATGAATTTCTTCAGGCATATATCACGATTTTGCTGGCATGAGATCACTGTAATAACTGCTTGTTTTCTCAAAACACAGGTATATGGTGCCCACAAAAACGCAAAGAGGATAACAAGGGGAAAATAGAGCCCCATAAAGGGAAATTCGTGGCGGTTTCAGACAATACTCTATTGTGTAAAACGCTGGGGTAAATTACCAAAGCAGTAATGATTCATGGAGGCAAAAACGAATTTAAAAACTATAGATTTGTTGGTTAAAATCACGATGTGCCCTTCAGGACACACTACGTTCTCCAAGGGTGCCACTCACCTCTTTCCTTTTTATTTGTTTGATGTTCCCTTCAAGACAAATTACGTGCTCCAAGGGTGCCACTCGCCTCTTGACTGAATTTGGTAGACGTCAAACCCCTAGAGTCAATACTCCGTCAGGTGATATTGTGGGAGACTAAGGGCCTCTAAGGAATAAGGACCCTGCTTTATTACATGCCCCTTAGAATCATCGTGAGAGAATGTCACAGTATGCCCTCACAAAATCGTGTATCTCTTAAACTATGTAATTATTAACCTATAGTTCGAGCCACGATGGGAGTGCTAATAGGTTGTGGCAGGGCTGCTGCCACACCTCTAGTTTTCATGCGTGACCCCTTACTCCAAATGTGAGTCTCATTGGCAAGTTATCATCAACCTGCATCCATCGACGAAACATGTTAGTTATAAAAATCAACCTCATAATATCTAGTCATACATCATGTCTGTAATATCAAAATATTCAAACCATAACAATCCACTCCCTAATTCGATCTAGAGTTCAAGGATATTCATCGATTCCATTGACATCCTCTAAGTCTAGAGTCCTGCACACTCAGGAGAACCCAGTCAATAGCACCTATCGATGTAAATATAGAAAAAATAACATATCATCAGATCCACAACATCTCATAATCATAATCAAAACAACCAATCATATAATGAACTGGATCACTTGCACACAAGTGTCCTCAAAGAATAAGTCTGCTTAGTGCGTGCAAGAGAGAGATGTTACAGTTTGGGCATTTCGATTGGATACAATAGGAAGGGTTGTACCTTACCTCATGGGAAGAAGGGGCTAAAGGGACAGAGTTTAAAATTAGTTGGCAAGAGTTAAAATCCAATGTTGAAACCTTTGAGATGCATTGCCCAAGGATCCCCGAGAAAACAATGAAAATATTCTCAGTAAGAAAATGGGACCCATAAGATACATAAACACTCAAGGTACTAGTTGATGGATAGGAGGTCTCATCATGGGCAAACCTATTATGACCATGAGAATGTAGCAGTATGACACTACCACCTTCTGGTCACCAAACTCGGGTAGTGGCTCTTAGTGGCATAGCCAAGAGAAAGGTGGTCTCATCCCAAGCCAACCTTCTCATATCTGTAAAATGTTTGTGGATAATGATGTCAACTTCGTTCATCAATATAGGACAATGGCCCTCAATTACTCCCTTGAATCACAAAATAAAAAGATCAAAAGAAATATCTAAGAATACAAGGCAATGAATGGGCTAGGAAAAAAATGCATTTATGACAAGGTGCAACTCTCCCTCTACAAAGGAACCCATAGGTAAGAATTTACATTTCCATCCTATTACATACACCCCATGCCCAAACACTTACCCCATGCCACCTCATACACTTACATGACTTGGAATAGATCCCACCTAGGAAACACCCAAAACTTAAGAGAGGTTAGCCAATAGGACACCTTGAGACCTTCTCCAAACCTAACTTGTCAAACTTCATAACGTATTTGAGCATTTGTCTAGTTTAAAGGGGGGTTTGATGAAAATATTTGGGTAATTTAATTATTGGATGTGATTTACATGTTATGATCCCTATGACTTATGAACCCTTGGAGGGCGTACTTGTTGTTGTTTCAGGACCTTTCCCGATGGATAGGTATACATGATGGAATGATTAGATCAGACCTTCATGGGGGATTAAATCCCACAAATGGATGTTGCAACCCCAGCCAGGGGTAAGAAGAAATTGAATATTTGCACCAGGAAAATGGAAGGAAGTTTCCTTTGGAGGCACCTCGACAGACCTAGACCCAGGGGGATCTTGCTCTTCCACATGGATGTTGGCCCTTGAAGGCCTTGAATGTCACCATCATGACCTTGGATGTCATCCAAATCTATATTTTTTGTTTTGGAGGCATTTATGTGCCTAGTGGCATGTGTGGGCTTCATCTAGGGCCTTTAGAGGCCAAGCGCCATACATTTTAGGCTCAATGTTCCACCTTAGGGCCTCAACATAACCCTAGAAGGGAATGACATCACCCTTGGAGGTGTCTATAGATGCAAATTGATTTTAATTATGTCAAATTTGAATTTTATTGTAAAATGTCCAGGTTGGCCTTATTTAAACCAAAATTAATTAAGGGTAAAAGGTTTTGTATAAATAAACATAAAGTACTTTCATTTTACACATAACAACTTTTCACACAAGAGAAGAGGTATGAAATTTGTGCCCTATTAAGGGATATTTACTGAAATTGTGAGGCGCACTCTTGTATAATGCTATTTTTTGCAAGTTGAATCAATCTTGGAAGCTTTTATGGTGATCTTGAATGGTATTTTCATGATTATTCTTGGTGCAAGTAAGTAAAATCTGCATTTTTTGTCATCTATTGAATGGTTTGTGTATGGTTTTATTTGCTCATACAAGATTATGAAATTTCATATTATACTTAATGCTTGAATTAAGGAACTTAAATTACTACTTTCTTACTTTATATTTGCCAATCTTTTCATTGAATTGATCTAGTGACTAGTGAAACCCTAGATTCCTAAATTGCTAGCACTCTAGGGATTTTGACCTAGTTATCTTTGCCTAAGTTTTATCCCATAAAAATATGAAGGAGAAAAAGGTGTTAGGGCCTAGAATATCCTACACCCTAGCATATTATCTTTTGAGGTCAATGCATAGGGGGGCTTAATTTACTACTTCTCCTATGAATTCTCCCTCTTATACTTTTGAACATAACTTCTCAATTAAGGTTTCTCATAAATAGTTCTTTGCAATTCTCAAAAAAGAGGTTCTTTTCCCAAAACCATCAACCTCTTCTAAAAGTTCAATCCCCTTATTTATAAAGAATCACTAACTAAAAATAACTACTACAAGTTTGTGTTAAGTAAAACAAAATATTGCCATGTGGCGCTTGATCTCTTTGTTCTTTGGAAATCATCTCATGGTTCTACTGGAGTGGATTACCCTTCCCCCTATTCTGACCACTTGAAAAAGAGATCCTCTCATGTGTTAGCATACAAGAATCTATGCTAGTCCATCAGGGATGAAAGGATTTCCTTCACTTCTACTGCCCGTTCTTTGTATTTGATGATTTCGGCACTCGAACGCTGCAGAACTGCACAAGCCTTGATCAGATGTTCCATAAATTGTTGTATTTGACCAGGTGTCATTCTTGCCACATGTGCGATCTCCATTGCCCATGCCGAGTCTTGTTCTGCATGTCTTTTGACTATGTCATGCAAGTCGACAAAGTCTTTGGGTGAGTTGAATTCTAGGAGGTCAATGTCTTTCATCTCCCAATTGATCTTTTCCAAGCCTCTTTTTCACTCGACCCACTTCTTCTGTATCTCTCGCTGAGGTTCCTGGGCCATACTTACCCAATATTTGTTTTCTTTCATGATCTGAGAGATGATGCTATCTCTTATCACTCGAATACCATGTTCCTCTGCATCTCGGCCCTTCTGCACTGAGCTGATGTAGTCAATTCATTATACCACTTGGTATTCTTTTTCATACCATGTCTCCATGTTCTTGTAGGTTGCTAGTGCCATAAGCGTATCTTCTTCAAACTCGGCTATACCTGCAGTGAAAAGATGTCTTTCACTTGTGAAATTTGCATATGCATCTTGAAACTCACACTTCAGAAACATCGTGGCCTGCATTGAGTCTTGGTAATATTTTCCCAAATGGCACAGATGACCTAGATCCTTTAGTGAAACGACCGATTCCTTTTAATCTCGCCTTGATCGATCCAACATGGCATCAATGATAGCTATCCCTACATCAATGAGCTCAGATGTATTTGCATTTTTTGTCTTGAGCAACTTCTCCTCCGTGGTGATGAGAATCAAGCTATCTAGCATGAGTCTTCTCTTCTTGGTGATCGTCCTCATGATAAATTTCCTCTTCCAGTCATAAGAGATCACCTGTATATCAATGACCTCATCAACGGACTCAGGGATTTGTTGTTCTCCCTAGGTCAGCGTGTTTCCCAATCTTCCTACTGTATGTATTTGTTCTAGGACTGATTCTTGTACTTCTTCCATATGTTTTGATGGCTTGAAATTCATTTTCTATTCATCGGATGGGGAGGTATCAGTCAAAATTGAATATTCAGTGATAATGTCAGTACTTACTTGGGGATCGACTGTCGAGGTGTCGATATCTGGCTGTTGCAATTCCTCTTTTTGTTGACTTGAACCTAGCTCATCCCTAGAGCTGTCTTTTGGGGTCCCCAATAGGTCGAGAAACTCAATGTCCAAGAAACTTTCAGCCTCATGGTCGCCTTGTAGAGGGTTTGGAATGGATGCATCGGGAATAGGAGTAGATGTCCCCCCTGGTTATTTCTCCTTTGTAATTGGTATCAGAGTTATAAGTGAGATATCTAAAATCTTCTGACCTCTAAACTCTCCTCATCATCATAGATGGTTATCAGATCAAACAGGGGATTAGGCACACCCGTTTCACCTGGTGTTCTTGGAACCTCATATTGGGTTGGAATGGTCACCGATGATCTGGCCAGTGGTGATGGAACTCTAGGATTTTCCAGACCATTCATTTCATCTAGTTGTGTTGAATCTGAGCCATTTATCTCCTCTCTGATTGTGATTGGGTCGTCTGGGGGGATCCTCATCACTTATACTTGTTGAGGATCATTCTCTAACTGGTTGATGACTCTTTGGGCTCCTTATAGTAACAAAAACTGTCTCCTTTGTGCCTCTATGGTTTCTGCTACTCTAATTTCTCCTCTAACCCTCAAAGCTTATTGAGTGTTTGTTCTATTGTTTCTACCTTCTCATCCATAATTATAGATTTGAACCTAGTCATGTGCGAGTTATATTTTCTCTGTAACACCTCCTCCTAGTCCTGAGCACACTCAGTAAAAATATCATCTTCAAACTTGTCATATGCATATGGCCATCAGGAAGAGACTTGTGAAGTCTGTTGGGGAACTAAGACTTTAGGGTCATGCTTGCAAAATCGACATGTCAAGAACCTATATTCTAGCTGAATCAAACCCTCTTGTTTATCTTGAGTAGTGTCCTTCACTATGAAGAACCCTATATGGAAACCATAGGGTATTAAGGCTCATTTCTTGTCCTTAACCAAAGTGGCATTATAGCCCTGTAGGATAGTCTGGTAACATATTTCTCCTACAATGAGTCGGTCTGGGACATGAGCAAGGAGAAAATGTGATACGTCGGTGGCCCCAAACACCCTGATATAGGTTGAGTTTTCATCTAGGTACCAGTGGCCTACTTTCAAAATCATTTTCTTGGTTGCTACAGACATCCTTGGACATTCCTTTTTAAATATAATGAAATAAATTCGAGTGATGAATTCATCGCAAATAATATCATAAGACTTCTTGTACATGTTTTCCCATAGGATGCTGAATTAGACATGTACATGCAACTTTGCAATGTGAAAAATCATATTCATAGTGGTGAAGACATTCCTTGCGCATATTACATCTAGCAGATATGAAGCCATGTGAAAAATGGGCACCTCTCCTTCTTTTGGTGTCTGAGTCTCCAATACATTGGTACTCAATTGCTTGGAGATGATTTATCCCAGTTGAAACTACTCCCCAAAATAGCCACAATGTATTCCAGGGGCATCCATGCCTTTGAGAACTTGGCACAGTCCTTTTCCCCATATAACCAACAAATTAGAGCCATTAAGTAGATATATGGTTCCTTTAGATTCATTGTCCCATACTAGTCGTTGCTCAAGTTTGTGAATTTCTTTTCTTCCTTCCACCACGAATCCATTAATCGTATGGTGTCATGGAATTCATAGAACTTCACCATGAAGTCTGTGTTCAAATGCTCCTCAGGGTCCATGATTTTGTAGTACTTCTGGACCTTTATCAGGAGAAAAAATTTGACACATCCGCCATTTGCATCATTGATTAGAAAATTTTGTGCATCTGTGCGATTGATTATACAAATAAAAGTCTCAATGCAGGGAAATATTGGAGTTCAACAGGCTACCAAATGCAAGCATGACCACCGAATATTTGGGAAAAATGGGTCGTCGATCGCCCTTACATCTGGGTCGTTGTGTGGGATAAAATCTGGATAATATTCCTGGTTGATTATGTTGAATAGATCTCCCCACCGTGGGGGAATTATTTTTTATCCATTCGTTTCTTCTGTGTTTCCAAAAGTGGGAGGTTGAATAAATGCCTTCTTGGTCAATGTTTTGATGAACGACTCTACTCTGTGAGCAAATTCCAACTAATTGGCCCTCCTTCTAGCATTGACGGGTTCGAGATCCCTTTAACTCAACAGTAGGAACCAAACCCGCCTTAGAGGCCCAATTAGAATCTGTAGCATTTGATGGTGGAATGGTTCTCCAGATCTTTCAATCTAGCCAATTTATCGATGGGATTTACTTAGTGATTGACAAGATATCTTTCTGTGAAAGTTCCTTTTTGTTCAGATTAAACGTTATCTTTTTGTTCTTTGTTTTATTAAACGAGTGTGATAAAATGAGGTGTGCTAGTATAAACCAACTGATAGAAGGGATTCTTAATTACTGAAGAAGGATAAGCCTAGGACAACCCTCGTGCTCAAGCGTGCATACAACAATATTCACACATATTACAAGTCTGGTAATAATACATTAACTTGCTGGTATTTCAAAATTGACTGAGATACAATTATAGAAAGAAAATACACATACAATAAGATGAGTGCAAGAAAAATAATTTCCTTAGCTCTACCATCAATCACACGTTAACACAATGATTTTCCTTTCATTATTATTAAAACAAAAAGTGCTAAAATATTGAAACATATAGCTTATCAATAGATTCAGAAACTCCTACTCGTTACAACATCAATTACTAAAATAAAAGTTGGAAGTAGTTCCTCCTCAATCCAATCACATAACTCCTTTGATGAAAACAAAATTTTATCTTTGGTTATAAACATAACTTCTTAATTAAGGTTGATCATAAATAGTTCTTTACAATTCTCAAAAAGGAGGGTATTTTCCCAAAACCATCGACCTCTTCTAAAAGGTCAATCCCCTTATTTATAAAGAATCACTAACTAAAAATAGCTACTACAAGTTTGTGTTAAGTAAAAAAAATTATTGCCATGTGGTGCTTGATCTCTTTCTTATCTAGAAATAATATCATGGTTCTACTAGAGTGGATGAATCTTCTCATCTTCTGACCACCTGAAGAAAAGATCCTCACATGTGTTAGCATACGGGAATCTATGTTGGTCCATCGGGGATGAAAGGATTTCCTTCACTTCTACTGCCCGTTCTTTGTATTTGATGATTTTAGAACTCAAATGATTCATAAATGAACAAGCCCTGATTGAATGTTCCATAAAATGTTGTATTTGAACCAGTGTCATGCTTGCCACCTGTGCAATCTCCACTTCCCATGTTGAGTCTTGTTCTACATGTCGTATGCCTATGTCATGCAATTCTACAAAGCCTTCGGGTGAGCCAAATTCTGCGAGGCTAATGTCCTTCATCTCCTGATTGATCTTTTCCCAACCTATTTTGTACTCAACCCACTTCTTCTGTATCTTTCGTTGTTGTTCTTGGGCCATACTTACCTAGTATTCAACTGCTGTCCTAATCCGTGAGATGCTGCTATCCCTTAGCACTCGAATACCATGCTCCTTTGCATCTCAACCCCTCTGCATTGTGTTGATGTAGTCAATTCATTCTACCACTTGGTATGCTCTTTCATACCATCTCTCCACATCCTTGTAGGTTGCCAGTGCCATAAGGGTATCTTCTTGGAAATTGGTTATACCTATAGTGAAAATATGTCTTTCGCTTGTGAAATTTGCATATGCATATTGGAACTCACTCTTCAGAAACACTATGGCCTGCATTGAGTCTTGGTAATATTTTTCCAAATGGCATAGATAATCTAGCTACTTCAGTGCAATGGCCAATTCCTTTTCATCTCTCCTTGATCAATCAGACGTGGCATCAATGATATCCATCCCTACATCGATGATCTCATATGTCTTTGCATGTTCTTTTCTGAGTGACTTCTCCTTCGTGGTGATGAGAATCGAGCTATCCAGTGTGAGTATTCTCTTCTTGGTGGTCCTCCTCATTATAAATTTCCTATTCCTGTCATAAATTATCGCCTGTATAACGACGACCTCATCAACGGGCTTAGGGATGTTTTTTTCTCCCCAGGTCAGAGTGTTTCCCAAGCTTCCATCTATATGTATTTGTTCCAGGAATGGTTCTTGTACTTCTTCCATATGTTTCGATGGCTCGACCTTCATCTGGTGTTCATCGTCTAGGGAGGTATCAACCAAAATTGAAGATTTAGTGATAGGATTAGTACTTACTTGGTGATCGACTATCGAGGTGTCGATATCTGGCTGCTGCAATTCCTCTTTTCTTCCACCTGAACCTATCTCACCCCCAGAGTTTTATTTTTGGGTCCCCAATTGGTCGATAAATGCAATGTCCAAGAGAATTTCGACCTCATAGTCTCCCTGTAGAGGGTTTGGAATGGATGCATCGAGACTTGGAGAAGATGTTCCCCCTAGTTCTTTCTCCCCTGTAATTGGTATTGGAGTTATAAGTGAGACCTACAAACTCTCCTCATCATCATAGATGGTTATCATATCAAATAGGGGATTAGGCACACCCATTTCACCTGCTTTCTTGGAACCTCATATTGGATTGGAATGGTCACTGATGATCAGCATGTGGTCATGAAACTCTGGGATTTTCCAGACCGGTGGTTTCCTCTAGTTGTGTTGAATCTAAGCCATTTAGTTCCTCTTTGATTGTGATTGGGTCATCCGGGGAGATCCTCATAATTTCTACTAGTTGAGGATCATTCTCTAGCTACTCGATGACTCTTTGGGCTCCTTCTAGCAAAAACAACCCCCTCCTTTGTTCCTCTATGGTTTTTGCTGCTCTGATTTTTCCTCTAACCCTGAGAGCTTCTTGAGTTGAGTGTTCTATTGTTTCAACCTACTCATCCATATTCATTGCTTTGAACCTAGACATGTTTGGGTTAGATTTTCTCTGTAATACCTCCTCCCAGTCCTGAGCACACTCTGTAAAAATCTCATCGTCAAAATTTTCATGCACGTATGGCCAGCAGGAAGAGACTTGTGAAGCATGTTAGAGAACTAGGCCTTTAAGGTCATGCTTGCAAAAACGACCTGTCGGGAACCTATATTCTAGCTGACTCAAACCCTCTTGTTTATCTTGAGCAGTGTCCTTCACTATGCAGAACCCTATATGGAAATCGTAGAGTATGAAGGATCGTTTCTTGTCCGTAACCAAAGTGGCATTATAGCCCTGCAGGATAGTCTGGTAACGAATTTCTCCTACAACAAGCTAGTATGGGACGTGAGAGGGGACCAAACGTGGTGCATAGGTGGCCTCGAACACCCTGATATAGGTTGCGGTTTCATCTAGGTACCAATGGACTACTTTCAAAATCATTTTCTTGGCTACTACAGATAGCCTTGGGAATTCCTTTTTAAATATAAACAAATAAATTTGAGCGATGAATTCATTGCAAATAATAGCATAAGACTTCTTATACCTGTTTTCCAATAGGATTGCAAAGTATACATGTACAAGAAGATTTGCAAAGTGCCAATTCAGATTCATACTGGTGATGACATTCCTTGTGTAGATTACATCTAGAAGATACGAGGCCATGTGAAAAACGAGCGCCTCTCCTTCTTTCGGTGTCTGAGCCTACAATACATTTGTACTTAATTGATTGGAGATGATTTCTCCCCAATTAAAACTACTCCCTGAAATAACCACACTGTATTCTAGGGGCATCCATGCCTCCGAGAACTTGGTGCAGTCCTTTTCCCCGTATAACCGGTAAATTAGAGCCATTAAGTAGATGTATGGCTCCCTTAGATTCATTGTCCCATACTAGTCATTGCTATGGTTTATGAATTTCTTGTCTTCCTTCCACTAGGAATCCATTAATCGGCTAGTGTCATGGAATTCATAAAAATTCACCACGAAGTCTGTGTTCAACCACTCCTCAGTGTCCCTCATTTTGTAGTACTTCTTGACCTCTGTCAAGAGAAAAAATATGACACCTCCGCGATTCTCATCATTGATTAGGAACTTCTGTGCATTTGTGTGATTGATTATCCAACTCAAAGTCTTAATGCAGGGAAAGACTAGAGTTCAACAAGCTACCAAATGAAAGCATGACCATCGGATATTTGAGAAAACCTAGTCATCGAGCACCCTTACATATGGGTCATTGTGTGGACTAAACTCTGGGTAATATTCCCAGTTGATTCTTTTGAATAGATTTCCCCACTGTGGGAGAATTAGTTTTTATCCATTGGTTGCTTCTGTTTCGCCAAAAGAAAGAGGTTGAATAAATTCCTTCTTGGTCGATGTTTTGATGACCGACTTCGCTCTATGAGAAAATTCCAACTGCCTCGCCGTGTCGGGAGAAGATCCTCCACCCATCTTTTCTTCCTTTAATTTCTATGCCCTCGGCGAGCATCTGGTCATTGGATTCTTTGGAGGCATTTTTCCCTACAGATAGAAAAACGTTAGACACTGTGTAGCAGATAGAATGTTGATATATAAAAATTACAACCACTGAACTAATAAAAATTAACACATACCTCTTCTTTGTGCTAGCTTAACCTGGTTTTTTGAAAGTCTAAGAATCAAACACAACCCTTGACACACTCTCTTCGCTTCTTCGGTTTCTCTAGAAATGGGAAAATTGTGTGCAGAATGGAGGTGTTCAAATTTGTCTGAGTGATTTAAACAGAGATAATACTTATCTTGTTGAATCAATTATTCAATTCGGGGTATGAGTGCAGTTCTACAAAATCTTCCGTCAAATCTTCCTTATGTTCAAGATTAAATGCAGTCGTAGGTTGGCGACAAAGGTGTGGGCTATAACGTGGTTCATCGATGATTTCAAATTCCCATTGTTCAATCGGTGCACGGGGTAGCAATGCATGTGGAGAGAAACATTAACTAGCCTATTAAATGGTAGAATACGATCGTATCTTGTGTTGAAAACATCCCATCGTTTTGCTAATTTAACAGGTGGATCGAGAGTTGGGGATTTTCTTTAGACAATGTTCATTGATATCTCTTGGAAAAAACTCTGACACCGATCCATATTGCCATACAACATTGGCATGGAAATGCTGACTTGGAAGTGTGACTAGGACATGGGGAAACCTAAGGAGACTCGGGACAAAACTAGGTCGTACGAAATGCCTACATGGCAAAGACATGTTGCGTTTGAGATTGGCATCTTCGTTTAAGCATGTTATTCAAAATCGGGGACTTTCACTAGCTAAGCGTTTTAACAATAGGTCCTACTCTACCGACGCCGAAAAAGTATGCAAGATCGACGATCGACGATAAGTTTAAAAAAATGTTCCTAGATTAACCCCCTCGAAATTTTTCAATTCCAAAAGTGCATTAGGGATCAATGATCAATGATGTATCAATGTGAAAATTTTTCAAAACTTAGATCTTTGAGAATTCACCGACCTCAAACAAATGCATCAATAATTAGCTACTGAAGGTTCAACATGGCCCGTGTCAATGTTTATCCCTCTCGTATTTCGCCGACGCCAATGGGAAATCGACCTCTTCCTTAATCTTCTTTGTGAAAAACTAGCGCAAATCTACTCCAATTTTTACCGATGCCGATGATACGTCATCGATCGATGATTATTGTTACTATGTGGTCATTTTTCTTGCTCGGATTTCACCGACGCCGAACATAAGCGCGCTATTCACAATTTTAGCTGCATATTCTTAGTTAGAATGCCAAGTTCTTTTAGACATAAAGGTTTCACATTGACAGGTTCAAACAAATACAATTTGATCAATGAAGAGACATGAAAATAAAATTAGCAATCCCTCCACAGTGGACTCAATTCATAAAGAAAAACAAACGAAAACAAGTGATACCCAAAAGAGAAAAAATTTCATAAAATCTTTTAGGGTGTGTTGAGCGCTCAACAGTAACTTTAGTGGAGATGAAGACAATGATGAAATCAGTCCTGGGGAATGGTTGTGAATAATAAAGAAAAATTGCAAGACTCCTTTTGGAGTAGGTTTTTATTTGAATGGTGAAGCTGGTAAGTGGTGGTATAGCTTTGACGAAGGTAAAAGAAGAAGCATCACATGGGAAGTATTTGAAAAATTATTCTCAAATAAATAAATCAAGGATTAAAAAATGGAGGAGATGAATAAAATTCAAGTGGAATTAAAGTAATTGAAAGAAAATGTCTCCAAATTTCAAAAGGATAATGAAGAGCTAAGAAAGTGTATTACAAATAAAAACAATGAGTTTTCTAAGTTGCAATCCCTTAATGGATCACTCATTAAGGAGATTAAGAACTTAAAGAAAGAAAAGAGTAGCAAAGAAAAGTGGGAAAATGATGATTTAAGGGAAGAATTGAAAAGTAAAGAAGAAGAGATATGCATATTACAAAACCATAATAAAAAACTACTGGAGGGGGTTAAGATATTGAAAGAAGAAAAGAAAGATTGTCAAAATCAAGAAAAAGAAAGATATTGGATGGAGAATCTACCAAAATACTTGAAGAGGAAATTTGCAATAAGGTTGAAGAATCCCTAAATACCGATGAGGAAAAATAATAAGTGCAATCCAAAATTGGAGAAGGAAATTAAAATTTGATAAATGGGGTGACATTGTAGCTTCAAAAAGAGACAAGACAAGATTCAATAAGGTCACTAGAAGATACTTGAAGAAGTTGAACTCCATATAGAGGATGTGCATGCCAAATATGATGGTATTATATAAAAGGCTAGAGTAATCAAAGAAAAAGCAAATATGATTGAGAATTCCATTGTATTTGAAAAGAACATATATGAAATGGGTGTGAAGAATGAATAAAAAATATCAAATGTCAAACCATATCGACAACCTCATTATCGGGAAATATTTCAAGGAATAAAAGAAGATCAATATTTTTGGCCCTTGACCAAGTTTTGAGGAATACTTGGTCATATTTTACCGTTTTTGGTACTCTGACATCCAGTCAGAGAAGGAGCATATGGCGAAGAGGAGATCACGGGATCTCCACCCCTTTTTAGGGATTTTTAGGCTTTTTTGGAATATTTTAATGGGAAAGGGATATCAACCCTTATTTAGGCCTTTTGTATGTATAAATAGAAGGGTAGGCAATGTAAGAAGAGAGATGCATGTGTCATCTATGTGATGTAAAGTGAATGGATTAGTGCATAAAGTAGATCTATGCGATCAGACGTCTATGTGACTGTAAGAGATCTATGCCTACTATAAGTATTGTAAGTGCTGAGTGCACGGTTCAGGGAAGGACTTAGTGCTTGGATCTACCCGGGGAAAGAGGATCTAGCGAGTTGCGTAGATCTCTTGTCCTAGGCGGGGTAGGATCTTGAAGGCTTTGTGTTGTAACTTGGTTTACAGAAGATAATAATAGAAGAAGACTTTGTGGATGTAGCCCCAGGGTGGGGGTGAACTACGGTAACTCTGTGTATTGTGCTGATGTGTTTGCCTCTCTCTTGCTAAGTGCTTTGGTATGTTTAGATAGATCTATTGATGCTTTGTGCTTATGAAATATGAATGCATGCTAGATATGATATATAAGATGCTAAGTGCTTAATCTATTAGGTATAACCTGTTTATCATTGCTAAGTGCCAGATCTGAGTAATTACTGCGGTGCTCTATGCTTTCTGTGAAGTGTATTAATGAATGTATGTTAAGGAATAAGTGATGCTAAGTGCGCTGTAAGCAAGATAATCATAGATCTGTGTCCCATCTAAGGTTGCAAACACCTGAGACTTGCAACCACCCTTGCCTCTACCTCAGGTGAGACTGCATCTGCTTCGTAGTTGTTGCCGAAAGGGCCGGTAGCTAGGGTTTTGTTGGTGCGCTCTTGAGCGTTGAACCTTGGGTTTGACCCCGTGCCAACAAATGGTTTCGTTGCCAGGACCTGAAACTATGATTGCTGGGAACTGAAGAAGAAGAAGCTTTGTGCGTATATCTATTGCCCTAGTGCGCAGTGTTTTGTTTGACTTGTGAAGCTTTGTGCCAAGAAAGAGAGGTCATATCTGAAGAAAAGAGGTCAGATATGAAGAAAACAAGTTAGATCTGTGAAGAAAAGAGGTCAGATCTGCAAGAAAAAGGTAAGATCTGTAATCTCTGTGCTTTGATAAAGGTAAGAATAGTTAAAAGTCTTAGTTCTGGAAGCTTTGTGCTCTATAGAAGTAAGATAAGTGGAAATTTTTGTTTCTAAAGCATGGATTTAGGTATTCTTGATAGATTTTTTCCTAGATTGAAATGTTAGATGAAATAAAGTTTGATATGAATAATGATAGATATGTTATACCTATGCATAGAAAAAATGTTTGGACTAACAGATGGATGCAAGATCCTCGAAAGAATTTGTTGTAGGCTAGCTACCATGATCCTGGCATGTAGTATAGAAAAATTTGGGGATCATTTAAAATAAAAAGAGGATTGACCCTATGTTACAGTTGTAGAAAACCAAGACATCTAGCTAAGGAGTGCCCTGGTGGAAGAACGAATTGTCTCTGTTGTAAGGCTATGGACCATGAAGTACTGGATTTCCCTAGAATGATTGATAGACTTGAAAATATGAATATAGAGCAAACAAAACCTAAAGGAGATCAAGAGACTCAGATTATATAGGAACCCCAAAAAGAATTAGAGATTATATTACTGAAAATGAAAGACACCCTAAATGATCACAGAGACATTAGCTTATTAGAGATCCTCAAAAAGAAAGAACAAGTTGAAGTGAGAATAGGGGACTTCGACATTGATTGTACTCTGGATGAGGAAACACCGATAAACATCATGACTGAAAGTACTTGGGAAACCCTGGGAAGACCTGCTCTGGTTCCTTCACTAGGAGGAGTAAGCTTGTTTAAAGGAAAATTGGTAACCTTATGTGGACGGATTACCTAGATAGCCATGACTACCCATGGCACCTCAACATAAGATTATTTTGAGATTTTTAAGTTCATGGAAAGCAGTGCTCCGTTTCCAGTTTTGTTAGGCAAAACTTGGATTGCGAAAGATCAGAGTCGAAAGAAAGAAGAGGCAGACTTAGAACAAAAGAAGCAAGAGTTAAAGGCTTTCGTGGCCAGAAGAATAGCGCACTTAATCGAAGAATGGGAGGATAACGTGAAGCTATTTAGGTATCAAGATTTGAATGTCAGAGCTGAACGAGTACACGAATAAGAAAGGAGGGAACCTGTCCCAGAGCCAATGAAGGAAGAAACACCGATCCTGAACCCTACCCCACAATGCAAAGTTACCATGCCTAAAGAAGAAAAGAATCAGAATGGAAAAAGGTTGACTGAGATGAAGCTCACTGGAAAGAAGTTGAGGAAACTCATGAAGAATAAAGTGAAGTTGAAAAAATTACAGAATGTGCCAGAAGGAACCCTGCAGAAGGAAAACATGCATAATTTGAACTTCGCGAGGATATCAGAACAACGACACCCGGTACTTCGCCGTTGCGAAGCAATATAGTTGTTGACCGATATACCCATTTGACTTCCACCCCAAATGGGAAGAAAATCATTAAAATACCACCACTAGATCATTGGACCTCACCTTAACGGATAGATCAACGGTCATCGAAGCTTCATATCCATTGCAAGCAGTCCATTGCATAGCTACTTACTTATTTTGTCCTGCCATGCCCAAAAGACACTTTTTCCAATTGAGAACTTGAGCTTACAGAATACCCATGTTATGAAACAATGATTACTCCATATTTATTCTCTATCTGATTACGGTACCGACAATCCATTGACAACCTGAGACAGTGATCCCAAGCTTACATGTCCAACGGGCTTAGCATAGTAGAAGAATCGGTGAGAGAAGTACTTGCTAGCTTAAGGACATAAAGAGTCATGTCAGAAAGAGGAATGTTCACCGGAGTCCAAGCCTCGTCATTGAGATGTGTGGCAGCCTCCCCATCGACTACTCAAGCTGGAACATCTCGAGACAACATAGAGTCGAGAACTAAGCATAGAGACGATGCAACGAATGCGAATTTAGTGCCAACCATCCTACCAGCTTACATTCCCCCTCTAAGTGGTGAGATTAACAAGGACAGTGTCCCTAGAGACTTTGAATACACCCTAGTCACTGCATATCTACTGAAAGGAGTTTGCACCTACCGCGCAGATCAAGACAAGGTTAAAACGTTGAAGTTTTGGGACTTCAACCCGGGAGACCGTAAATTCTACAACATGCTCACACCATCTAAGTACTTAACGAGGAATAAGGGTTGGAATTCGAAGATCATCCCCTAGAAATGGATGATGAACCTTGCACAGTCTACTCTATTCAACGTTATGAAAATACTTCACTTCGGCAGACATCAGGAGGTGACTGCTTGTGTGAAATTGCTGCTAGCAAGTTACAATGGAGGATACCTGTGGTTAAACCATTTCATAACTATTGATCCAGCGCTGATCAATAGGATTACCAGGCTTAGCATGTAGGGCCCTGATCCCCATGAGTACTACCTTGGAAAGACCGTGGACCACACTCTTTCACAAAAGATTAAAGAGGCTTATGGAAATGTTGAAAAAGGAACGCGAGGTTACAAGGTAGCCTCTATAGAGAGTGGCGCAGTGCACCTCGCATGTCAGCTAATAGCAGGGAAGCTGGTACATAAGAATAGACCTACACAAGTATCAGGCTTCGTAGTGGACCTCGCAGGAAAATGCACAGAGGCACTACAAATGAATTGGGAAAAATACTTGGTCAATCAACTAGAAATTGATTGTAGAGAAGCCCAGGACCAGGGGCATGAATTCCACTTTAGCTAGCTGATAATATTGATCGCCTTTGTTCCATGGGAGCTACTGGAAGGTGCAACCTTCCTAGATCTCGACCCATTCGAACCATAAGCTATGAATTTCAGTACCTTATGGTACTCGACGAACATGAGAAAGCAGTGGCAATCAAATGCCATTTTTCACAGATACTATAACCAACTGAAAGCAACCATAGGGGGTGAACCTCACATAACCCCAAACACTTTACAAATATTTTGACCTCTGATAAAGTTTAGCATGGGCCACCACTTTATATACCTAACTCCACATGCTGATGAACACCAAGAACAGCTTCAATCCTATTATAAGCTGACTGAAGAAGACCTAGAAGAAATCACCAAGGAATGGTCGGCGGACCTCCTTGTTCTAGTAGATCTAGCGGGCATTTCAAACATTGACAACCCAGAAGTTGCGCAGGACACACCTGGGCCCAGTAAGATGAAGAAGACAAAGAATACAAAGGAAACAAATAAGCCTGAAGAGGTTCAGGATGTAGATAGCTACTTTGTAAAGACAACTTCCATCTATTAAAATATTGTGTAATTGCAAAGAATATTCTTATCCCCTTTTGTGGATAAATATAAAATATATTTATTATTGATTAGATCAATCCCCTTTTGTGGATTGATCATGTCGGTCATTGTAATTTACCAAATCCCCTTTTGTGGATTGGTCAAACCCTAATTGTAATAGGATAAATAAGAAGTCGGCCCCAAAATATATTAAAGGTGGTTATAACCACCTAGAAGAAGAAGTCGGCCCTGCCAGTGAAGATACACTTCCACACGTGAAAAAATTGTATAAATAAGAGAGGCCAACACCTCATTTAGACACACACTCAGCTCACTCATCTAGTGCGCAAGTTTTGAAGGAAGTTGCAGTTGCCGGTTGCTGGAAGAAGGAAGAGAGAGAGGCATGTTGCTCAGTGTTGGATATTCTCTATTGTATGGTTCATTATCTTGGCATTGTTTTGGCTATCTATATTAAGGAAGTTTTGTTGGGTTTTCTTCCCCTTGAGGGCTTCCCAGGATAAATGCTTTTGTACTCTTATGATTGTGTTTCTCTCAGTGATCCTGTCTTTGCTATTGTTATCTAGTAAATTGAAAGTAACCTAATAATAGCATAAAATTTAACATGGTTTTAGAGCTAAGATGAAGAGATCATATTTCACAGGAAAAAGAAAAACGTCACTGTTGCCATACTTGAAATTTAGGGATTTTTATTAAAGAAGGTTTCCATCCCCAAATCCATCTAGAAAGGTGCGCCCTACCTCAAGGAACATTTTGGCATCTTCAACACACATTTTCAGTGGCTAGATCTCCCGGAAAGTGAAACCCTAGTTTTCACAAAGTACCAGAAAACCAGAAGTACCAGTGTACCAGAAAACCAGAAGCACCAGTCCAGAAATCCACAGATCAAGTTTGGAGGGGTAAAAGTTGTATTTTCTGAAATCTAAACACACCAGGCTACTCGCCTTAGTCCATCACATCTTTTGGTGAGTTCAATTTTTAGATCCAAGTAATTTGATTTTTTTTTGACTTATAGCCAGGAGGGCTAGGGTTTCTTCTACAAGAAAGAATGGCTACCAACATGAGGGTACAAGATAAGATGGAAGGATCTAGAAACTTAAGATCTTGGAAGCATAGGTTGCAAATGATTCTAAACAAGAATGATCTCCTAGAACATGTTGAAGTGGGTGTACTAGAACTAGAGGAAGAAGATCAAAAGACCAAGCATAAGAAGAATGAAAAGAAAGTAAACATAATCATGTCAGATTCAGTAAAGGATCACTTGATCCCTCATATATCCGAACTACATACAAC
>JASDQU011177923.1:9049-21540 GCA_032191745.1 Picea mariana
ACATGTGGTATGAAAATACTGAGTAAAATTCAACATGGCAAAGATCAAGATCATCCTCAACTTGGAGCCACCCGTAAATCAGAAAAAATTAAAATATTCCTGGTACACAAGAGATACTAAATAAAATTTCTATGCTAGTATTCATATATCACATTCCAAATGGATGAGCTGCTCAGAAAAGAAGTCGATTTCATATGGATTAAATATTGACATGAATCATTTGAATTCTTAAATAAAAAACTAGATGAAGCCCCTATATTAAAATTTCTTGAATGGTAAAGAAGGTTTCACATCCTTGCCGATGCCTCAAATGTTTCTATTGGACTGGTTCTAGCACAACCATATGATGACACAATCAATCACCCAAATGCTAACGCTAGTCAGAAATTGAACAAAGAAGAAAGAAACTATTCGACCATAGAAAGGGAAGCTTTGTCAATGATATTTGCACTACAAAAGTTTCGAAATTACTTTCCAATCATTCTTTGAAGATCATCAAGAATTAAAATGTTTAGTTAATAAATTGGTTCACCAATGAAATATCTATTGATGGCCTCTATTAGTCCAAGAATTTTAATTTGACATAATCGTCCAACCTGGGAAAATAAACGCTCAACCCGACCATTTATTATGACTTGAAACAAGAGAGGATCCAATAAGCATAGATGGCGACCTTCCAGGCACACATCTACTTCGAATCGAAGTTGCACCAAAATATCTGGAGGAGATAACAAACTTTTTGGAAGAAGGAAAGGATCCAAATGATTTCCCAATAAGTAAAAAGAAGGTTCTAGCCCTAAAAGAAGCACCATTCACCATTATAAATGGATATCTGTACAAAATGGGACCAGACGATATCCCAGGGAGATGTTCTATCGAACATGAAAAAGAAAGAATTATCAATGAAGCTCATGTACGGCTAGCTGAGGGCCACTTCTAGACTGGCACAACAACCTGGAAAATAACCCAGGTGGGTCTGTGGTGGTCGACCTTACAAAAATTATGTGGGGAGAAGGTTATAAATTGTGATATTTTTTAAAGGCTCGGTCAACCTCTGTGGAAGAATGATATGCCACTAACATCAGTAAACTATAATCAAGTATTTGAAATATGGGAAGTCAATTTCATTGGACCTCTCCCTCAAAGATAAAAAAGAAATGTTGCCAAATATATTATCATTGCAGTAGAATATGTTACCAAATGGGAAGAAAATGAACCAACTGAATCATGTACCAAAGAAGTGGTAATGAATTTCATCTATGAGAACATAATCACAAGGTTTTGATGTACACTTACACTAATCAACGACCAATGAACACATTTTGTAAATGAAACAATCCAGGTCCTGCTAAATAAGTTTCTGATCAACCATAGACGAACAACAAAATATCACCCCCAAGCAAATGGGGCTATCAAAGAATTCAATAAATCACTGCATAAAAGAATCAGAAAAATTTGTGGTGTAAAAAAAAATGACTCGGATGATAAAATTCCCGCAGTCTTATGGGTGTATATATCTTATTACAAATGATTAACTGGAAAGACTCCCTTCAATTTAGTCTATGGGAAATAAGTCGTTATTCCTTTACAATTTTGGTCCAACATTGACAGGATAACAAATGTGGCTAAATTCGACCAGGACAGAATCATAAATGAACAACTATATCAATTAAATAGCCTAGAAGAATAAAGAATAATTACAATGAATCATTAGGAAGTGCAAAAACAACAATAGAAAGCATGTCATGACTAGCACTTAAAGAAGAAGGACATAAAAAATGGAGATCTAGTCTTCTTATATGACAACCGAGTAAAAATAAAACCAAGAAAGCTAAAAACAACATGGCTTGGGCCTTATGTTATTGAAGACATTCAACTGACAGAAGAGGTCCAACTTCAAATCTTGTTTGGGCATCCATTCAAGAAAGTAATTAATGGAGCCCGCTTAAAAAAATATTGTACATAGAAGGAAACAAGCCCCGTTGGAAAAACATTAATAGTAAAAGATGCCAATAGGGATCAACCATAGATGGAATAGTCTAGTTGAAGTAAAAAAAACACAGACTAATCACATCATTAAGAAAATAAATCATGCTTGTATTATAATAAACCAAATTTAGTTACAAAATTAGGGTATAGAGATAGAGGTATAAAAAACCAATGAAATAAAAGTTAAGTATTAAAATAATCTCAAAACCTCAAGGTAAAGAAAAAAAAGGAATAATGGATAAAGAAATAAGCCCCTAGTCGAGCCATAGAAAAAGAAAAAGAAGACATGATCGAAACACCATCCCATCTCCCGACTTAAGACAAATATTCTTGAAAAGGAAATCAAGTGATTGAGATAGATCCCAATCAAGAGAATGAGGTTCAAGTGAGTGTGGATATCATACAAGCATGAGTAAGAACAAAAAAAATGGAAGAGCAGGCTATCCATCAAAAACCTCGACTAAGTATATTCGACAAGTTTAGAACCGATGATGTAAAAACACCATTGAACCACCCCAAATACCAACCACATATCAAGAGAGGAAATTTAGTTGACCAAATGAAAGGGAATATCGACCATGAAAAAATCAACTCCAAAAAAGCTGACACATTTATGTCACGACAAGAAAGGATGAAAAATAATGATAGCAACATTAATAACCGGTGTGACAAATAATACCATTGTTGAAGAACTAACATAAACTTAGCTCAACTCAACACGAACAAAAATTATTTGGAAACTGACACAATGTACGCCTGAAGTGCCACACACGAACTCCAAGTCAATATTAACATAGATAGCTCCCTACATGAGCCTTCCAACTCTTTAACAGTCAGGGATAAGACCTGTACTTCCATGAATAACTAGGTGAGGAAAATCAATATCTATATTTAATATCATAAAGATTTTGTTAGTAAAAATCATATCAACAAGAGTCGACTCGATAGCACAAGCCAACTTTCATCATTAAGCACACAATTTTATGCAAATCCATGATCTGGTAAGATCCATCCATGAGAGAGATGTCCCACTACCATATGAATTTGCTTCAAGTTCACGAAACTGGACTCTATATATCAAATCTAGAGGACAGTAGAAAAAACCATTCTACACATAGCTAATTTTGTAAACATCGACCATGGGGCCAATGAGCATAGAAGATGATGACCCTCCTGAACCAAACCCTCAAAATGCATAATTTTCTCATCCATAATGGTTATAGACATCAAAATAAGATATTTTCTCTCACACAAAGGAGGGGGTTGTCCCTGTGATTTCATCCACTTAATTCTCAGCGCAGTGGGGGAACTCATGAGTAATCCCTATGATTGGAAGTCACAATCCAATTCAGGTTACTTGGACAAAACACAGAAAGAAAATGTCCAAATATCATTTCAAGTAACATATTTATGTGGGAAGAAAAGATGACCGTGGAATCAAAATCATGGATGATGTAAAATGTGAGAATTCAAGAAAGTAAAAATATATACTAAAGGATGATCGGACAAAGATACATAACTTATTCAAGAATCAAAAAACTTTCACTATATTTCCTATTCTTTCTTTCTCCCTCTCTTTTTATCAATTTTGTTTGTAAACATTCAATGTAAACAAAGATTCCTTTTTACTCCCCCCTTTCTCAAGATGAGCAAGTAATTGAGGAGGGGGGCGATGTTGTAGGGGCTATTCGAATATGTCGACTAGACCTGATGGTCGAATAAGATCTAGTTAGTCTACCATTGAAGTCAGAAGTATAATTTAGTCGAGGTATATGTTAATCGACTGACCCAAGTAGTTAAGTAGTTACAATTTCCTAGTAACTAGATATAGAAGTATAAATAGACAACATCTATACAATGTAATCTATTGTGATGTATTGATATATCATATAATAAAGTTTTTTTCTTTGGGATTCCACTACTTTTGTATGTATTCATCTATGTCTACTTGTATGTATTATATGTTTTCCTATGAAAGGAACTATTGGTAACTCTCTCTTACTTTTCCCTAGATTAAAACAGTGTCATAAAGAATGATCTTCCTACATAATCCCTCCCCTCAGGAGATGATTATCCACCATCTTGGCTAAAAACATATGGTGAATGAGTTCTACAATTCGTGAAGCAAGGAATGTCCTTTTTTGGTATCATTAGCCCATATTTGAGAGTAGAGGGACATTCAAGAATCTGTCCTACAGTGCAGTTGTATCAATTGACCAGCTTGATGTAGAATATTGAAGTAGAATATTCAAGGATTTGGTCAATGATACTCTTCATTTACGAGTGGTGGTGGTTTAGAGGAAACGACTAAATGTTCTTCCAACCAACCAAGGAACTTATCTATTAAATAGTTGAACGTGTCTAGCGCAACTGCCAAGGTTCCAATTGAGCCATATAGAAGAATCAGAAAGAAGCTCAATTGGAAAAAGTGAACACACCCAACAACAATGTCATGAGGTTAACTCTGGCAGTAAAAAAAAAAATTTACCTAGTAAAAATGAGGTAAAATCATTTCGAAAACCGGAGTTGGTATCAAGAAATTGACAAGTTGTATCCATTTTCGAGAAGCAGTATATGATTGAATGAGTGGTTTTCTCACAAACGAAGAGATATATAAAGCAAGATAAGGAGCTTATTTTTCTGGTTGGCACTTTGGGGGATTTATTTTCTTACAACCAAATATGTTTAACACAATCCTTAGGCACAAACAAATAATAAAGGAAGTAGGATTCATGAGATCCATCCCTTGCGTTATGTTTCAGTCTATAACTTATATTTTTGTTTATGAATTCTTGTAAAATCTACCCCTCTCATTTTGATTCCTGTATCAGATCCCCATTAATAAAATCGCAAGCAACAAGTTATGCAACATATTTAGTGTATAACTATGTGGTGTATGGATATGGCACATAAATGATATCCTCTTATCAAATGACCACTATCTTGTCATTTCTTCATATGTTTGAATGATATGCAGAGAGTACCTCCATGTATTTAAATATCTAAAGATGTTTATTGTTCGCAACATATTTTAATGATCTATTATATGTATTAGAACTGCTAAATTCTTAATTTCCCAACACGTTATTCCATTTCCATAAGGTATGAGATTCATTATTGGCACTGCCTCATATGTTTATCTTGTTTTTCCTCTAATTCACTATTTCACCTATCTTAAAATCTAAAATGTATGAAACACTCATGTAAAAATGCCTCTTGGATCTGATATTTTTTATTATCTGAGCTGAGAGTGTTTGAGGGATGAGATTTTTAAAGAGAGAGAGAAAAACGTACCTAATTTTGTAAAAAATTTATTTAATGCAAGCATGGATTTAAGATTCACTCTGAGTCCTATCCCTTGGGGTGTCTCAAATCATTCCATTGACATGTTGGAACATCACAAGGGATAAAATATGGCTCAAGAGATTTCCATAGACTGCTACTATGCTCCAATCTAGATTCTTAGTAGGAAGTTATGGCTTTTGGAGTCAACTGGTACCTAGAATTTATGTTGCATTGTTTAGCCTGTAACTTCCTCATACAAGCTCTATTTTGCAAATATATTAGCTCATTGGAAATATCTCTTTAAAATATTTTATTTTAGAAGGAGAAACTATGTGTATTGTAAGTAATGCAATTTTGTAAAATTTCTTTTTCTAAAAATGTTGTTTAGGCCTTCAAAAATGTCTTGCAAGATAATGACCTGGAAAACACCAATTTTTTCTATAACATTTTGATTGTTTTATGTTGAATGGGTTTCTAACATGGTTTCCTAAGTCCACCTCACACTTTGAGGTGACGCCATGTCATCCCTTTTTCCACCCTGGCCTTGCCTCGCTAGCTTACAACATCTTCTTTTACTTCTTTTTCATAACCTTTCCCTTTTCTCATGCCCACCTAGTGCACATAACCTTAAATTTTGGGTTCCATAATGCTTGGTTTCCCACGTGGCATATTTTTAATGGATGCAAAGATGGGTGGGCCTCATCCCATGTGTTTGAAACTACCCATCCCCATGATCAAATAGAGGAGGATCAGGATGATCAATGGTCTCGATCGTATCCCCCCCAACTTGACAATCGTTAACATGCGGGGTTCTGAAATACATATCCCACCAGAGTTTCGTCCTGGTGAGGTGATGGTTCCCCATTTCCTTTCCCCCGTCCCTTGGTGGTTTCAAAACCCACCAAGGGAACCCCTTGAAACCACTATCCTATCGATCAATTGATGCCCCATCCACTTTTACCCCACGTCACATGCCACCATGTACCTACAATACAAGGAGAACACATTCTAGTGAAGGTTTTTGAGAAGGTTTATTGTGTTACAAAATTTGGAAAAGATTTCAAAAAACCCTATGCTAGAACCTCCTCTATTGGATACAGAGGTTTTAGTGGATGTTTTAACGACTATTACGCATAACTAAAACAAAATGGGTGACCAGAGGTTGTAGAAGATTTTTTTTTTCGGTGATTTTATTGTCAAAAGCACCAGTGTGCCATTAAATAAAATGAATTGGTGTGTACCAAAACATAAAATGCATCAGAATGGCCTTACATCAAATTCCCTGGAATGCACATAAAAACAAAAAAAGCACCAGTGCACCATTACATAAATTACCGGTGCAGACATAAAACAAAATTGCACTAGGAACTATTACATGAAATTCCCCAGTGCATACATAAGACAAAAGCGTGTTGGTTCTCCATTACATTACTACCCTGATGCTTACATATGAAACAAACTCACCAGGACGATTATGGATATTATTCCCTGGATTTCAATTTTGTTGTATGCAACTTTGGTGCGATTGTATTTTATGTTTATTCCAGTGACTTTATAATTCATATGTTTCAGTGTGTATAATAAATATAATGCCCTGGTGCATTTCTATTATTAAATGTACCGATAATGTTATTTTATTTAAATAACCCATGTGTATTTATCACATTCCCACTGTATAATTTGAAAACGATATATTATATCACACATTTTATGCATTGATGATTACATATAATTAATATGTACCTGTGTTTTAATATTATTAATATGAAACGATGCATATAAACCCTTAAAAAACACCAATGTCTATATTATTTCGGGCACCATTTTGTGAGTTCATAAGAATGCACCGATCTGTATATATTTTAATTAATTATTTTTTTACAAATATCTTTTATAATCATATTGTTTTTTATATTTTGTTATTTCATTTTGATATAAGGAAAACATTAATGCCTTATCCAACATATTACACCTATGTTATTTGGAACAATGTAAATCCTTCAGATATTAATTAATCAACAATGAAACATTTTACAACATTTGACAATGCAATAAAATAACAAAGCCATTTTATTATATATTAATAAGATACCCATGGTCATACAAAACCAAACAACGTTAAAATCCACAATAATCAAAATGGAACCGATATGTAATTGTTATAGTTAATGGTAACATGTCATGCAATTGGGACATTATGTCCACTATAGTAACATTCAATTATATTGATTTCCATTCATCACTTGAACTATTGTCATTTGTCAAGTTGTGTGCATCCTTCATTTCTTGATCATTTGTAGGAGATATTGTACTTTGCTTATCTAAACAGATGTTTTCTTGCTTGACTTCTAGTTGACATTCCCATTACTCTTGTTACATCTACAAACATAGAAATAAATCATAATAAGTAAATCTACTTTTATAATATAGTAGAATATACATGATTGCATAAATAAAAAAGTGTACCATAGCAATGATTGATTCATAAAGCATACACATCATTTCAAAGCCTTGCCTCATGTCAGTTATCACAAGACTTTCTATTCTCTCCTCTCCATACTTTGTTTCTTTCATGCTTAATATGCCATGACAAAGCATAGTTGATATAATTAATATAAAGGTTTCTTATTGTTCCATTAATTATAAAACAAGGGAAGTTAAACAACATAGCTACTTACAAATTGTTCAATTACACCTTGATACTTCAACATATAATCATAACCATTATATAACCCTATTGAACACACCAACCACACTTAGAGGGG
Source organism: Picea mariana (assembly GCA_032191745.1). Classification (NCBI taxonomy): domain Eukaryota; kingdom Viridiplantae; phylum Streptophyta; class Pinopsida; order Pinales; family Pinaceae; genus Picea; species Picea mariana. The sequence goes on from JASDQU011177923.1 coordinate 17,089, forward strand.
GGGTGAATGAGTGTGGGGATCCTTTTCAAACTTCCATTTTACAAAACTCCTTAGTTAGCGATCACCATTTATTCATGACTTATTATGGTCATTTATAACCAGTCAAATGTGAACATATATTAGCAACATATCAAAACAAGATATATCATCAACAAGTCATCACCACAAGGAACACAAAGAACGGAAGATGTATGTACAATTTTCTTCTTGTTACGGACTACAATCCTTGGGTTATCAACAACAACTGAATAGAGTTACAACTCCACAAGAGAACCAACTCTATAATGCAAGAATCAACTTACACAACTCAGCACCAACTGAGAAGAGGAATCAATCCTCAACATATACTAATCTGTCAACATGTACACTACCTGTCAATAGTGGAGCACACATATGTACGTGCCCTACCAGTAGTACAAATCGCATATGTACGCGGCCTGTCTATACTACAACCTACGTGTGCCTTCTGAACAACTAGGGTTTTCACTCCAAGGAAAAACTCAAATCCTTCGCATCCTTCTGTCACATTCACTTCTATTTTTCACTGTCCAATCTGAACCATCACCAATCACAACACATCCATACTCTCCAATAACTTACTCATGTTCCTCAACCATACAATATGAATGCTACTCAAACATAAGTAATCAATGTACTATGGAAATCATATCAGTACTGAAACATAAGAGTGTTTCTCACTCTATCAATCAATCAATATAACCATATCATCACAATCATACTAAGAATTACTTAAGCATTCAACATACAATATGCAAGAGTATCCATCAAAATAACTATGTAACCATATCAAAGTTTCTATGGTAGATATGAGCCCATAGAATGCAAACCTAAAACTTACTTCAACCATCAAGAACTTGGTACCAAATCATACTCAAATATTCATGAATTCATCAACTTTACACTCTATGTCTTCCTTTAGCTCGTGTGTATACACGCTCTATCTCACTGCATCCCACATATGTACGCTCTATGTCCCATTGTTGCTCGCGTACTCCTTCAGAAACTAGGGTTTTTGAACATTCAAAACTTTCACCATCAAGATCTCAGACTTACAGAAACTTTGATGCATCCATGAGATCCTTCATCCACTCTCTCTCAGAATAGATCTTCAAGATATTCTCAAGAGATATCTTCCACAAGAGACCCTTGCCTCTTATTTATACTCTCCAAGTAGCTTCCTTAGAAGCTTCTTCTAGGTCACTTTGTCCACATAGACACTTTGTCCACAGAGTCAGTTATGTCCAACTATGCCCAGTTTTCCACTTTTCCATGTATCGAATAACCACTTGACCACTTAACCCAGTTTCCTCTTTTTAGGGTTAACCAATTTCCATAATTAAAAATTTATCCATTTACTTTATTATTTAAATAATATTCCTTGACATTGTCACTTCACTTTATTATTTAAATAATCCTCCTTCTTTGCAAACACTTTGACTTCTTTGACCTTTTGGGGCTTCAAGCCAACATATGAGGGTCCTTCAACTTCATAAGGCCATAACTCTCAAATCGTGAGGAGTAATGTGGCATTCCACATACCACTGAAAATGGCATGACAAGCATTATCCATCTAGGATAGTTTCACAGACAAATTCTTTAATATTCATATCCTTATTCCACATTTAGGTATGGGTTCTCTAACCATACTTATAGGATAACTCAATCGTAGAGTGTCTTCCCATGAGGGATTTCACCATAAGGGGACCGCTTTGGAGTTCATCCATTTGTTAGAAAATAAGGAGTCATCTTTATATAAATCCAACTATGCATCATATATCAATGAAGCCACATCGATCCATCTTCATCTATCCAACATATATCAATGAAAACTCATTGATCCATCTTCATCTATGCATCATAAATCAATGACAACTCATTGATCCATCTTCATCTATGTATGACATCATATGAATACTTGACATCATTCCATTCACATCAAGGATAATACATGTTACATCGGTATGCTATGACACGACATTGTTCTTTTGACATCAACCAACCAATCGATCAATCAATACAATCCTTTGACATCAATCATTTGACATAAATGACAACATGATCTAACAATATCCCCCTTTGGAATTTATAGAAATACCAACATTAATGTCAAAACCAATCATTGATGGAAACATGTAGACAAGGCATTTCTCTACATCAATAGTCATCTCAATCACATTAATGTGACTATCTCCCCCCCTTTGACATCAATGGAAAAGGGTAGTTCTCTACTTGGGGTGCTCCCCTTTCTTGAACTCTCCTTGGGGGTGCTCCCCCTGCTTGAATGCATTTAATATTCCTTTGAATAATCTCTCCTCTTTTGAACAAGGGGTATCACTCTGATGTAAGGTTGAATATATATCACTCATGCTCTTCCTGTGACCAATGCTCCCCCAGAACTATGCCTTTATGCTCTTTATTCAAGTATAGAGTTATTTTACCAAGTTTACATCTGATAAATATATCCTTCTAGAATCATGGGAAAAAGAATGAATCACCCTAAGGGTATTTCTCCCCCTATATTATTTTCAATATGAACAATATGATACCAATACAATATTCTTCTGTTGTTGGAAGATTGGTTGTTGTCATTGATGTCAACCCTAGTCATGCGTTTTGGACCATAATATTGATAAATGTATTTGGACATGAAGGGCACTGCACATGCATATACAACACCCATGAATGGATAGTATAAATCATGTTGTTTCCAGTGGTATGTGGCACATCACGTGGATCCTCATGGTTGAGGAGAAATGAATTTTTGAATATGACAAAGTGAAATGAAGAAGGAAGTACATGTAGGCCCTGAAGATAATTAAAGAAAAGAATTACAAAATAAGAAAGTGTCAGGTTGGCCCTAATGTTAAAAGGAAGTGACATAAATTATATAAATAAACATCATTATACATTCATTTGATACAATTCAAATTTCATAGGTAATAAGAAGAAAAGAAGGTCGGATTTCAAGGGAGGATGAAGTCTTTTGGTGATGTGTTCTAAGGTATGTTATTTTCAGGTCATCTTACCATTTTTGCTATAAATTTGTTTCTAGAAAGATTCAGATGGTGAAATCATTATGGTATTGAGAAGACATATCAAAGTACCTCTGGTAATAATTTCATCTCTTTATTCACTACAATTATGGAGATACACTCTGTGGAAGATAGGGTTTGTGGCCAGTCCTAAAGCTAGTCAATAAACAAGTGTTCCGGGTAAAACAGTCATAAATTCTTCATCGAGAATCCAAATGAAGTGGGACAAATTTCATTGTAAAGAGTAAAGAATTTGGTTTCTTGTCTTTGAGTTTTAGAATCGGATGTTAATTATTGAGCACAGGGAATTCTGTGCAAGTTCTCTCTCCTGAATAGACCAGAATTGAATAAAGTCTACCATTCTTTCTATAACCTCTTTTTAGGGAGGATTCAAGGAGTGAAAATTGGAGGAGTTTTAGAGAATACATTGAGTAATATTATGTACAGGATCAGAATACTCCAAGAATTGAAGAATTTCATAAATTCAAGAAGTCTCAAGAAACATTATTAGGTTCTATGTGATGATTGGTTGATGGTGATGATTTAATGTAAATTTTTATTATCTCTCATATATTTTTGGGTGGAAGGAAGGGGCAAGTATGGAGAGTTCAAATATCTCTTGATATTGTAGGATTGTATCTTCCTTTTGGAGGTTTATTCCTCCCTTTACATTTGGAAGTTGTAGCTACCTTTGGAAGTCATTACTTCCCTTGAATAATAACTATTGATTACTTCTCATATATTGTGCATGGTGTATTTTGGTGTATTGGTGTAGCTCTTATACTATTGTTGACTGCTCATTGGATATAGTTGAATGGCTTAAGTATAAGTTGAAAAAGGTTTTAAATTGTACTTGATACTAATTCACCCCCCTCTCAGTATCAACAATTGGTATCAGAGCGAGTTACCTTCAGTATAGTTTAACCACTGGAAGGAAGATCCTATGAAGAAATGAAAGACAAAATTCCAAATGGGATTCCACCATTTCATGGAAGGAATTTTGAATACTATAAAAATAGAATGGAAACATACTTGAAATATCTTGGGGAAAATGTTTGGTTCTCACTTGCTTCAGGATACAATGCTTTGAAGAAACCAAAGACTTCAACTTAGAAGGAAGCAAAAAGGAACAACAAACTGACAATAGATACCATCTTGGATGGATTGACAGATTCAGTGAAATCCAAGGTGGGATCATGTGAATCAGAAAAAGAGCTTTGGGACAAGCTACAAGACCTTTATGCAAGGGAAGAAGCAGTAGAAGAAGAAGTTGAAGAAGATTACAACACCTCAGATTTCAAAGAAGAAAATAGAGGTCAGTTCTTTTTCTTTAATTGTGAAGGAGTAGGAAATGTTGAATTTGAATGTCCTCATCCAAGGATTGAAAGAGATGACAATG
>JASDQU011177923.1:27916-48095 GCA_032191745.1 Picea mariana
GCATCGAAAGACTACTGCTGCAGGTGTGCGCAGAGTTAGGGGAAACTAAACACTTAAGGTGTTTGTAGGGTTTCCGCAAGGAGTGCAAGAGAAGGGTTCCCTTTCTTAAGGGAATAAATTTGGAGAAAAGCTCAGGAGAAATAGCCCTTCGAATTCACTGAAGGATAAGTGCAGGGAAGCTGCTATTGGAAGTCTGAGGAAAGCGTCGCAGGATTGGAGAGCAGGACAATGAGTCTCGTGGAGGAGACACTTCTTCATTTCGTGGATTCACCAAGGGAAGAGCGGACGGATGAAATCCTTGGAGGAGGTTTCGCAAAGTTCTATGGGCCGTTGGATCTCACAGAGGTGCAGGGAGGTTACAGTGTAAGTGTGGAAGAGGTTCAAAGCTCAGGATGGACCAGAGCCGTCGATCTGAGTCAGAAGGACCGTCATATCTACACGTGACATCGCATATTGGGGAATCGTGAGTCGAAGCACCAATTTTTTGTAAAGGGAATTACGATATCACGATCCGCGATATCCCGATAGGCCCAGAACCGTCCATCGTGTGGGACACGTGTCAGGAAATCCCAGTTAGTCGGGGTTCGGAGAATCGGGGTTTTCATAGGTAAGAAACTCTTGCACATTTGAATTGCCAAACACGATAGCCCTATGGAAGAGTCATGTGGGCCACAGTCAGGGTCAGTGGAGTACAGGTGGCATGCCATATCGGGGATCGGGAAAAGGTAAGTATCGAATCCTTTGGCATTAGGATTCACGATCCCATGAATTCTGAAATCCTGATTAAAGCAACGGGGTGTGGAAAAGGTCAATTCACATGTGCGCATCGGAGATTCGACACATCGGGTATCGGGAGTCAGCAATTCAAAGTGTGCGACATCACAAGTTGCGAAATCGTGATAGAGTAGAAGTCTCGACAAGGTGAGAGAAAGTCAGCGTTGACTGGCCATTGGGTCTCGAGGATTCGAGAGCCCAGAGATAGACATTGAACTTGTGAAGCTGCGAGTTCCCATTTCCCGATCACTAAGGGAGATCACTTGGAGAGTTGTTGTGGGTAAGGAAGATTCCTGATAGGGAATCAGAGGAACCTTTGACTTCTTTGGGCCGTGAAAGAAAGAAGGTTCTGAGGAAGCGGACGTGCTCTGAGGAGTGCAGCTGCATCAAGTTTGGTATCAGAGCGGGAATATCTCTTTGCTTTCTGAAGTAGAGAAGAAGAAGGAAATTTTGCCATGCCGCCCAGGAGAGAAAGACAGTTACCTGATCTAGAGGATAGGGAGGTGAGGAGAAGAGGAAGGCAGGTAGTAAATCCAAAAATGGAGAGACAGATGAGAGATCTCCGAGAAAGACTCAAGGATATGGAGACAACTCAGAAACGCATAGCTAGTGCAGGGGATCTTAGTGATTCTGACAGTGAAATAGAGACTAAACGCGAAGAGGAAGTTGCAGCTGAGGATGTAGCGAATGAGCACCTAATTAAAGCTATTTCCAGAATGGGTGCAAAGGCAAAAATGGACATTCCAGTCTATGAAGGAAATTTTGATGCAAAGGAGCTACTAGATTGGATTAGAGCTCTGGATACATACTTCGACTATGAATATATCGAAGAAGACAATAAGGTCAGACATGTTGTTACGTTCTTAAAAGGACATGCAGCATTATGGTGGGATGAGCTACAAGCTGACAGACGCTGCAAAGGCAAGCAGAAGATTAAGAGTTCGGATCGAATGATCGCGAAGATGAAAGTGAAGTTCATCCCAAGAGACTATCAAATTTCTCTATTCAGGAGGATGCAGAACCTGAGACAGAAGCTGATGGCAGTGAAAGAATACACTTTAGAATTCTATCGACTGAACATCAGAGCAGGCCATCGGGAGAGTGATGATGAGAAGGTTGCTAGATATCTGAATGGTCTGAGATATGACATTGAGGATGAATTGAGTATGGTAACCATCCGAACGGTAGAGGATGCTTATCAGATGGCTTTAAAAGCTGAGGAGAAGCTGAGCCGTAAGCAAAGTCAGTGAGGGCAAGGTATAAGTCAACTCAGACGAAAGGCAATTGCCCAAGATAAATACCAGAAGCCCAAGGAGGAATGGAAGAAACCTTAAGGTAAAGTTGAAAGAGGCAGAACCTCACAGCGAGGACCATATATTGAGCAAAGAGGACAGCATACAGAACAGAGCAGAGGATATGTTGATGGCAACACTTTTCCTCATACAGGAGGTAGAGGAAGAGGAAGAGGTGGAGTAATCACATGCTTCACATGTGGAAAGAATGGGCACAAGTCTTATGAGTGTCCAGAGAAAAAGAAGGACATTGGAGAAGCTCACATCACCAAAGCGCAAAAGCGAGATGTTGAGGTAGAAGACGCAGAAGGCAGAAGATCGTTGATGATGCAAAAAGTCCTTTTGAAACCTAAGAAAGAGGTGGAAAGCTCAGTCCAAATGACCAAACTCTTCAGAACAGCTTGCAAGACCAAGGATAGGGTTTGCAATGTTATTGTTGACAGTGGTAGCACAGATAATCTTATATCTACAGAGATGGTAGAGAAGCTAGAGCTGGAGACGAGTGATCATCCAAGTCCATATAGAGTTTCATGGCTACATAAAGGACACCAGGTAACTGTTACTAAATAATGCTTGGTTGAATTCAAGATAGGAGGATATAATGATAAGATTTTATGTGATTTTATTCCCATGGATGTATGTCATCTATTGCTGGGTAGACCATGGCAATATGACAGAAATGTGATTCATGATGGGAGAATGAACACATATACCCTGGAGAAGAATGGGAGAACCCATATGTTGCTTCCGATAAAGGATAAGGAGGTGAAGCCAGAATTAAGCAACACAGTACTTCTCATGAGTGGGAATGAACTTCTTACCGAGGTTAAGAAGAAAGAAGAGCCACAATTCTTTGTGGCCAGAAAGCCGAGGATTGTTCTGACTAGCACAAGAATGGATGATTTACCATATGAGATTTAGGAACTATTGGAAGAGTTCGCTGACATCATAGTGGATGAATTACCTCATTCGTTGCCACCGATGAGGAGTGTGAGTCATCATATTTACCTCATACCCGGAGCCAGTTTGCCAAATAAATCCACGTACAGGTTGACACCGCAAGAAAATAAGGAGGTCAAGAAGCAGGTCCAGGAGTTGTTGGATAAAGGATTGGTCAGGGAAAGCTTGAGTCCATGTGCTGTTCCAACAGTGCTTAATCTGAAGAAAGATGAAGGTTGTAGAATGTGTATTGATTCAAGAGCGATCAACAAGATAACCATCAGGTACAGATTTCCATTGCCGAGAATGGATGATCTGATGGATTCCGTTAGTGGGGTGAAATATTTTTCAAAGATAGATTTGAAAAGCGGATACCACCAGATTCACATGAGGGAAGGCGATGAGTGGAAGACAACATTCAACACAAACGAAGGACTGTATGAATGGCTAGTTATGCCGTTTGGATTGACAAATGAGCCAAGTACCTTTATGAGGTTGATGAATGAAGTTCTGAGGGAATTCATCGGGAAGTTCATTATTGTGTATTTGGATGACATACTGATTTACAGTAAATTAGAGGCTGAACATTTAAAGCATTTGGCCATTGTGATGAAGAAGCTACAGCAGGAGAAGCTGTTGATAAATATGAAGAAGTCCTCATTTATGAAGATAGTTCTCATCTACTTGGGGTTTGTTATTTCAGCTAATAAGTTGAGAATGGATCCGGAAAATGTAGAAGTAATTAAGAATTGGCCATCACCGAGAAATATTTTCGAGGTGAGAAGTTTCCATGGTTTGGCTAGTTTCTACCGGAAATTCATCAGGAATTTCAGTGAAATTAGCGCAGCAATGATGGATACAGTGAGGCAGCATAAGTCTTTTCACTGGACAACAGACGCTGAGAAGAGCTTCAATCTGTTGAAGCAAAAGATCACGGAACAACCAATTTTGGCGTTGCCGGATTTCCAGAAGACATTTCAGGTGAAATGCGATGCAAGTGGGTTTTCCATAGGAGCAGTCCTAAGTCAAGAAGACAGGCTGATTGCATATTTCAGTGAGAAGCTAAATGAAGAGAAATTGAAATAATCCACGTATGATAAGGAGTTTTATGCTATCATACAAGCATTGAAGAAGTGGAGGCATTACTTGATCCCAAAGGAATTTGTATTGTATAGTGATAATCATGCATTATAGTTTGTGACTCAACAGGAGAAGTTGAATCAGAAACATGCAAAAAGGGTAGAGTATATGCAGAATTTCACATTTGTGACTAAGCATATTTCATGTACTGCTAGCAAAGTGGTTGATGCTTTGAGTAGGAAGTGTTTGCTGTTGCAGGAGTTTCGAGTCAAAACATTGGGTTTTGATAATCTCAGGGACATGTACGCAGGGGATGCAGATTTTGGAGAGGCGTATGAAGCAGCTGAGAATCTAGTTCTCAGAGACAAAAGTCCTTGGATAGATTATATGATCCAGGAGGGATTACTGTTCAGAGGCAACCAACTATGTATTCCGAAATGCTCCATGAGGGAGAACCTGGTGAAGGAGAAACACAATGGAGGCTTAGCAGGACATTTTGGTCATGACAAAACATTCACGAAGCTGAGTGAATCATACTTTTGGCTGGGAATGTGAGCAGATGTCAAGAGGTTTGTTGAAAGATGTAGAGTTTGCCAGCATTCGAAGGGGAGAAAGAAGAATGCAGGTTTTTACCAGCCATTACCCATACCAGGGAGGCCATGGGAGGCAATAGGCATGGATTTTGTATTGGGGTTGCGAAAGACACAAAGAGGTGTTGATTCAGTCTTTGTGGTCATGGAAAGGTTTTCTAAAATGGCACACTTCATCCCATGCCAGAAGACTAGCGATGTGACTCACATCGCAAATTTGTTTTTCAATGAGGTCATTCGACTTCATGGATTGTCGAAAAGCATAGTTTCGGACAGAGACACAAAGTTCGTGGGACATTTTTGGAGGACCTTATGGAGGAAGCTAGGAACTAACTTGGCGTTTAGTTCTACTTATCATCCTCAGACAGATGGACAAATGGAAGTGGTCAACCGAAGTCTGGGAGACTTGCTAAGGAGCTTGGTGATAGAGCACCATAGCAGCTGGGATAGCATATCGCCACAAATAGAGTTTGCATACAACGATTCAGTGAATCATAGCATAGGGAAGAGTCCATTTTAGGTTGTGTATGGGGTGCAGCCGAGAGAAATATATGAATTGAGGGATTCAGAACAGACTGCTACTAGCAGCGCTAGTGCAGAAGAGTTTGCCCAGTGGAAGATGCCAGCTGGGAGACTGAAGAAAAATTACAAAAGCATGGACAGACCGTGCAGGAGATCATGGATAAGAGGCCATGAAATTTTTCAAGACAAGGAGTATGATGCAGGATCATTGCCAACACATCAAGCAAGCCAACGCAAAAGCGGGGACAACTGGACAAGCCAACACAAGTTTTTGAAAGAACTTTGAAATTGTTACACGATCTTAAATGACTCATTTAAGATATGGCGCACTTGTATATTGTAATGGACCTTGAGCAGATAGCTCTCGTCCTTAGGTAGATAAGTCATCATTTAATGTAGTTAATGCTAGCAGATAGGATTTTAATTTTATATTTGATAGCTTTAGAGTCCAAGAGGGAAAACGGATATAGACGCCCTCATTGTATCATTGTAACATTATCCTGAGCAAGATATATCAATTTAGAAGAAGGAAGAGGAAGAGCATGCAAAGAACTGTATGAAGAACACCCATGTACAAGCATTTGAATTAATAGAAGAACTTTGATTCAAATCCATGGTTTTTGTGTTGTTTCTCTGTGTATTGATGTTATGCTCATGAATGTTTATCTCCTGTCATGCATTTTCTTTTATATGCTATGTATGTGATTTCATGTATGAATCGAAGTCTGAGAGGGTGAGAGAATGAGGTTCAATTGTTTCTCTAACTGAGTCAGGGGATTCCTGCAAGGAGTGCAGTCGAATCGTCCGCAAGGAGTGCATTGACAGAAGGGTTCAGGAAGAGATAGATTTTGTTCTCACTCATCCAGAGGGTTCAGTTAGGCACAATGCCGTGCAAGGGGTGCGTAGGCTGGGAAGAAGTCTCAGAGTTGCGATTCTGAGCGAAGCATCAAAAGACTGCTTCTGCAGGTGTGCACAGAGTCAGGGGAAACTGAACACTTAAGGTGTTTGCAGGGTTGCTGCAAGGAGTGCGAGCAAAGGGTTCCCTTTCTTAAGGGATTGAAGTTGGAGAAAAGATCAGGAGAAATAGGCCTTCGAATTCACTGAAGGATAAGCGTAGGGAAGATGCTATTGGAAGTCTGAGGAAAGCATCGTAGGATTGGCGAGCAAGAGAACGAGTTTCGTGGAGGAGACACTTCTTCATTTCATGGATTCACCAAGGGAAGAGCGGACGAACGAAATCCTTGGAGGAGGTTTTGCAAAGTTCCGTGGGCTGTTTGATTTCTAAGAGGTGCAGGGAGGTTACAGTGTAAGTGTGGAAGAGGTTCAAAGCTCAGGAGGGAGCAGAGCCGTCGATCCGAGTCAAAAGGACCATCATATCTACACATGACATTGCATATCGGGGAATCATGAGTCGAAGAAGCAAGTTGTTGTAAAGGGAATTACGATATCGCAATCCGCGATATCTCGATAGGCCTAGAACCTTCCATCATGTGGGACACATGTTAGGAGATCCTAGTTAGTCAGGGTTCGGAGAATTGGGGTTCTCAAAGGTAAGAAAATATTTCACATTTGAATTGTGAAATGTGATAGCCCGACGGAAGAGTCGTGTGGGCCATAGTCAGGGTCAGTGGAGTACAGGTGGCATGCCATATCGGGGATCAAGAAAAGGTAAGTCCCGAATCCTTTGGCATTAGGATTCGCGATCCCATGAATTCTGAAATCCCGATTAAAGCAACGGGGTGTGGAAAATGTCAATTCACACGTATGCATCGCAGATTTGGTGCATTGGGTATCGGGAGTTGGCAATTCAAAGTGCACAACCTAGCAAGTTGTGAAATCATGATAGAGCAGAAGTCCCGACAAGGTGAGAGAAAGTCAACATTGACTGGCCATCGGGTCTTGGGGATTCAAGAGCCCAGAGATAGATAGTGAACTTGCGAAGTTGTGAGTTCCGATTTCCCGATCACTAAGGGAGATCACTTGGAGAGTTGTTGTGGGTAATGAAGATTCCCGATAGGGAATCAGAGGAACCTTTGAGTTCTTTGGGCTGTGAAAGAAAGAAGGTCTTGAGGAAGAGGACGTGCTCTGAGGAGTGTGGCTACGTCAAAAAGTGATCAAAAGGAAATTATCATGATAGATTGGGGAATTTGAGGTTTGGACATTGGAAAACACTCAAAGGGATTTTGATAATTTCAACATAAACATGTTGAAGACACTCTCAAAATATATTGGAAAAATTGAGTACTAACATTGGCTCCAACTGGGATGGAAACCTCCCTGTAGGGTTTCCAAGAACCTAGTATTTCCATTCGCCTTTACCATTGGGCTATGGAGTCATCTTCCCTGTGCAACAGATCTCTGTATACTTTCAAAACTGGCCTTTATTCAAACAAGCTGACTAATATTTCTGCTGCCAACTAGAAGAAGAGAAATGCTCGGGAAGAGATCTTATTTCCTACCCTACTCTACTCTAATCAGCTCTATAATTGGTTAGGTGAATGCTTCCTTCCATAACAGCCATTCAAGCAATTTTAAAATTGAAGAAACCTCATCTCTGTCACTGATCAACAACTAATGTTTGAAATGTAACAATAGTGATAAAAATTCATTCAAGAAGCCATACTGACTTGGACATGCTGATAAAAATATCAATTATGCGTGCTCCAAAGCATTTTAAAAGTGTAACTCTATGTACTCATTCACAGGGTCATGAAACTAAAAGCAATGAATACTTTATTTATGAAAGGTTACCTTCATTGTTTCAAAGTTGCTGACTGTTTGTTTGATGTCTTCTATAGGAACACTTGTTTGAATGATAGACACATGATTATGTTGTTCGAATAACTGCTTTGTCACATCAGAACCACCTACTAGTTGATTGTTTATCATCTTTGCATACACCATGGGGATAGTCTGTTGCTCATACACTTAGTTTTTATTAAGACAAGGTTGTTCATTGGCTGGTGATGGATAAAATATTAGATTTATATGAAAATCCCTTTCAACACCTCCATAGAATTTATAAGGATCATGATCATAATCATCATCTACAAAAATAATGCTAAGAGGCTCTGAATAGATCATAGAAAAATTTTGTTTATCACCATCATTGGTATGTCCATCAAAAATAGGTTGTCCATAACAAACCTTTGACTCTTGACATTCATAATGTCTTGTTTCATGATTCTTTCTAAAAACAAAGTATTCATTACCAAAATGTTTGTCAACAAAAAGATGCTCTTGGTCAATGCTTGAGACAATGACTTCCTCAGAGGCAACATTGTCAAAGATACCTTCTTCAAGGACTAAATCATCCACTATCTTTTCTTCATTGGGACAACAAATAAAATCTTCCTCATGTTCAGAACTGACATGATGCTGACTTTGAATCCTATCACAAGCTCGAAGGTTCTCCTCCACTTCCTCAACATCCATGAATAATTGTGATAAACATGTAGATTTTCTTTCCCAAAGATACAAAACAAGGTCAGAATATTGAGACATTATGTAATACACCATGGCAACAGTCTCAAAAGGTTTAATTATCAGGGGTAGGCTATAATACAAGCTATAAAACCTTCGATTAAAAATAGACAGAACTTCATTTTTTCCCCTTCTCAAAGTAGTGAACTCATGTAGGTACTGATCAAATGACTTGTTCTCACCCCAACACTTTAAAAAAGTATCACATAATTCAATCCAGGAACCAATGGAGTCAGCTCCCAAACCCTTAAACCATACAACAATATCTCCTAACAAGGATTTGGAGAACAACCTCATGGTAACATCCTCATGAACTATCTCAAACTGATCAATAAAGTTTTCGAAGGCCTCCACATGCCTCTTAGATGTAACATGATCCTCTCCAGAAAACCAAGGAAAGTAATTGAAGAAATCAAGAGGATAAGGATGAAGATGATATGGTATCCTTAAAGGTTTGAACATCTTATCTCTAATTCAAGTTTGAAAACTAGTGGGATGGATAAGAGGTTTAACAAGATGATGGCAAGATTCAACAATAATAACAAAAGGTGATGAAACTTGAGAAGGCATATCAATTTCATGAGGGATTTCAATACAGAGTTCATCCTTGTGAATAGGCTGAGGTGAAGGTATCAAATCAACATCTACAACAAAGGTAGAAGGTAGGTCTTCTTCTTCCAAGGATGGATATATAAAACAGGATTGATTATTATCTGAATATACAAAACACAAGATGATCCTTTTAATTCGTGAAGGGAAAAGTAAAAATGAGATGATAAAAAGGAACAATAGTTCATGAAGAAGGCTCATAAACTGATACCTAGTCATCTTTCTGTCGACAGGATCCTCCCCAGTGGAGTCTTTGATTGTGGATTTGCCATGTATATGATTACAATCAATTTTTTGTATCCCTCTCTTATCTACCATCAAAAGCTCGATCTATGTCGTTCTTCCCAGGGAAATCTTCAATATGCTCAAATATGTCCTGGGCAACGGTGCCATTTATGTTATCACTCCAAAATTCACCCTAGACTATAATCAGGTGAGCTTGGTAACATCAAAATATTATATGTGAATGTATGAGTATTTTAAGGGGTCAAATGGAAAAGACTCAAAATGATAATATCCTAACTCAGAAATAGGGCTAATATGTACCAACAAATAAGGTCTTAACTAACTTAAACCAGTAGTTTGGGAGTAAATGTGGATAGAGGGAAGACTTGAGTGAGAGGAATGTAAAGGCTACTGCAAACATCAAGTCTACAAGAGCCCAAGGGAGAAAGTTTCTTCAAACAAGATCTTCTTGAAATTAGAAACTAAGAAACTAAATAAGCGCCATGACAATATAATGATCAAACATCCACCATAACATTATTTCAGTTATCCATGTGAAGCATTCAAGAGATGAACATTTAGCATTAGAAGCATATAGGATGAAATAGAAGCTGATTTCTATTAGTCAAAAATTCTTATGTCCAGTACACTGTTAGATCACAGTCACTTCATCAAAAAAAATATTACATTCTGGGAGCCTTGCTCAACCATCCCCCCACCTCCCCCTACGTTTGGAACATGGATTTATAATAAAAAGGAAAGGAAATAGCTAGAGGTGCATGTTGGATGTTCCTCACATTGGATTCTTCAACAACATCTATCCATCTAACACATGTGCTAACATTTATTTAACAAACTACTATAAAAAAGGAAATGTGTTGGTAACAGATCCAACAATATTTTAAGGACATTTGCTCCCTTGATCTTAATTGATGTGCCTCCTCTTGCATGCCAAGTGTCCTGTAGAGGTGGTAAGTTGTTATCATGTTTCCAGCTACTATCTCATCCATTCTTGACATTATCAACCACCTAAAGAGTAATGAATTTGAACTCTTTGATTCCAGGTGCCAATAGGTAGCACCATTCTGCTGTATCTTTGCGTAGAATTTGGCCTCTTTCAAATATTAGATAGCGCCTACCAGAAATTCATTAGTGCACTGTGAAATACTCAATGCCCAGGGGAGTAGGTAGTGATCAAGAAATTTATAGTGCCCAGGAGAAAACGCAACACCCAGGAAAAACACATCGCCCAGGAAACAATGCAGCACCCAGGAGATTTGGCAGCGCCCATGTAGCTCTTCTGCAAGTTCCACAGCGCACACCCTCTGCGCATCCATGCCTTGAAATGGTGGAATAGGTGAGAATATTGGCAACATCATTTCATACATCGTAGCTACATTTATCTCTTTGACTCCCACATAATCACTTGGCACCTGAAAACTTGCATTCCATTTTAAAAAATGGCTCATGGAACATGTCCCATATGTCTCGGGAAATAAGAGACTATTGTCTTTATATACACAAATTCTCACATAGTATATTTGATGAGACAAGTGGAAAGGAATCGAGCTTGGCACTTGCACTTGGCTTTGTGTGTTGACTTGAGAATTGGGTATGTGGGTCCCCTAAAATTTTGTTAAAATACATAAAACCCGAGAGGCCTATATCTTGACTCTAGAGATTCTAGACTTAAGTATACGCAATAGATTTTATTTGTAGTGTGACTTAGGAATTTTAAAACACACACCACTCATTTTTGATAATATGAGATTTAAAAAATATAAAAAACAAATAAATATTTTTTATATTTGAAAATCCACCAAGCATAGACTAGGGTTTACCAATTTTTTTTTTTGTTGCAGGTCAAAAGGGAAAAGTCAAAGGATTTATGGGCAAAAGTGATCAAAAGGAACTTGTCAAGACAGATTGGGGAATTTTAGGTTTGTACATTGGCAAACACTCAAAGGTATTTTGATAATTTCAACATAAACATGCTGAAGACGCTCTCAAAATATGTTGGAAAAATTGAGTGCTAACATTGGCTCCAACTGGGATGGAGACCTCCCTGAAGGGTTTCCAAGAACCTAGTAGTTCCAGTCGCATTTACCATTGGGCTATGGAGTCATCTTCCCTGTGCAACTAATCTCTGTATACTTTCAAAACTGGCCTTTATTCACACAAGCTGACTGATATTTCTGTTGCCAACTAGAAGAAGAGAAATGCTCGGGAAGTGATCTTATTTCCTACCCTACTCTACTCTAACTAGATATGCAATTGGTTATGTGAATGATGCCTTCCATAACATCCATTCATGCAATTTTAAAATTGAAGAAACCTTGTTGTTATCACTGAAATTTCGTCCGCACGTGGCGACAAGAACTCAGCATCGTCAAACAACAATGAATTCATTCATGGCCCTGAATTAATCTTACAGCATTCAAAAAAGGTCAAAAACTATACAAAGTAGTGAAAAATTGAAGAGCACTTTACAGAAGTTGGGTGCGCGTGCACATGCATAGAACAGAAACGTATCATGCACGCATATGTGCATGATGCGTGGCTGTTAGCGAAAAAAGTCGTGCACCTACTAAACGACGCATTTATTGAAGTGGTCGGCCTCCCAACCACTTATGGATCAGCTCCCAAGCTGATTTAACCCTCAAATCTGAGATGAATCCGCATGGTAGGCTGGTCAAAGACCTAATAATGCCCTAAATGGCCTCTTTTCACACTACAAGGCAGTTACACAAAAGCCCAAAGCAATGCTATAAAAAGCCATGAATGCACCTCATTTTCTCAAGGAATTTCATGTAATGTTATGTTGCCTAGATTGTTTTAAGGACTCCATCCTTGACAAGAGCACATTGGCACCATTTCATTGAGCAATCCACCTCTCCATTGAGTGGATTTTCAAGGAGTTCTTTCACCACCATTTTCATTTTTCTTGTTGTAAGGAGAGCAAGCTTGTGAGGGTACAAGAGCCTTCCCTTGAAGGAAGAAGGGACTCATAGTCCCCTTTCTTCTTGGTGCTTTGATTTCATCAATATATCAGCCTAAAAACATTGGTGACATGGGTCTATTTGTGTTTGTTATCTCTATGTCCCTATGCTTATGATTTTTTTTTTATTAGTTTAATTCTTGATTATAGTTTTGTTTTTCTTTCTCTAACTCTTTCATCTACAGTTGTCATGCTCAGCAGGACCCAACTGGGCATGTAAGCACCTCTTATTTTCTCACCAAGGTGACGAAAAGGGTGCAACACTTGTCTCTGTCACTGATCAAAAACTGATGTTTGAAATGTAACAATAGTGATAAAAACTCATTCAAGAAACCATACTCACCCGGACATGCTGATAAAAATATCAATTCCGCATGCTCTAAAGCATTTGAAAAGTGTAAATCTATGTACTCATTGATAGGGTCATGAAACTGAAAGCAATGCCTAATTAGTTTATGAAAGGTTACCTTCATTGTTTCAGAGATGATGATAGTTTGTTTGGTGTCTTCTATAGGAACACTTGTTTCAATGATAGACACATGAATCTGTGGGTCGAATAACTGCTTCGTCACTTCATAACCACCTGTTGGTTGATTGTTGATCATCTCTACATATACCATGGGGATAGTCTTCTGCTCATACACTTGGTTTTTATTAAGACAGGGTTGTTCATTGGTTGGTGATGGATAAAAGATTAGATTTATATGAAAATTCATTTCAACACCTCCAGAGCATTTATAAGGATCATTATCATAATCATCATCTATAGGAATAATGCTAAAAGGCTCCAAACAGATCATGGAAAAATTATGTTTATCACCATCACTCGTATTTCCATCAAAAATAGGTTGTCCATAACAAACCTTTGACTCTTGACATTCATAATGTCTTGTTTCATGATTCTTTGTAACAAAAAAATATTCATTACCAAAATGTTTTTCAACAACAAGCTGCTCTTGGTCAATGCTTGAGACAATGACTTCCTTAGAGACAAGGATTTCAAGGATACCTTCTTCAAGGACCAAATCATCCATTATATTTTCTTCATTGGGACAACAAATAAAATCTTCCTCATGTTCAGAACTGACATGATGCTGACTTTGAATGCTATCACAAGATCGAAGGTTCCCCTCCACTTTCTCAGTATTCATGAATATTTGTGATAAAGATGTAGATTTTCTTTCCCTAATATACAGAACAAGTTAATAATATTGAGACATTATGTAATACACCATGGTAATAGTCTCAGAAGATTTAATTTCCAGGGGTAGGCTATAATACAAGCTGTAAAACCTTCGATTAAAAAAATAAAAATAAAAAAAAATTCCCCTTCTCAAAGTAGTGAACTCATGTAGGTACTGATCAAATGACTTGTTCTCACCCCAACACTTTAAAAAATTATTACATAATTCAATCCAGGAACCAATGGAGTCATCTCCCAAACCCTTAAACCATACAACAACATCTCCTAAGAAGGATTTGGACAACAACCTCATGGTAAGATCCTCATGAACTATCTCAAACTGATCAATAAAGTTTTCGAAGGCCTCCACATGCCTCTCAACTATAACATGATCCTCTCCAGAAAGCCGAGGAAAGTACTCAAAGAAATCAAGAGGATAAGGATGAAGATGATATGGTAGCCTTAAAGGTTTGAACATCTTATCTCTAATTCGAGTTTGAAAACTAGTGGGCTAGATAAGAGGTTTAACAAGATGATGGCAAGATTCAACAATAACAATAGAAGGTGATGAAACTTGAGAAGGCCTATAAATTTCATGAGGGATTTCAATACAGAGTTCATCCTTGTGAATAGGCTGAGGTGAAGGTATCAAATCAACATCTACAATAAAGGAAGAAGGCATGTCTTCTTCTTCCAAGGATGGATATATAAAAGAAGATTGATGATCAGCCAAATATACAAAACACAAGATGATCCTTTTAATTCGTGAAGGGAAAAGTAAAAATGAGCTGATAAAAAGAAACAATAGCTCATGAAGAAGGATCATAAACTAATACCTGGTCATCTTTCTGTCAACATGATCTTCCCCAGTGAAGTATTTGATTGCGGAGTCACCAAGTAGATGATTACAGTCAATTTTTTGTATCCCTGTCTTGTCTAACATCAAGAGCTGGATCTATGTCGTTCTTCCCAGGGAAATCTTCAATATGCTCAAATCCGTCCCTGACAATGACGTCATTTATGTTATTACTCCAAAAGTCACCCTAGATTGTAATCAGGTGATCTTGGTAATATCAAAATATTATTTGTGAATGTATGAGTATTTTAAAGGGTCAAATGGAAAAGACTCAAAATGATAATACCCTAATTCAGAAACAGGGCTAACATGTACGAAAAAATAAGGTCTTGACTAACTTCAACCAGTAGTTTGGGAGTAAATGTGGATAGAGGGAAGACTTGAGTGAGAGGAATGTAAAGGCTATTGCAAACATCAAGTCTACAAGATCCCAAGGGATAAAGTTTTTTCAAACAAGATCTTCTTGAAATTATAAATAAAGAAACTAAAGAAATGCCATGACAATATAATGATCAAACATCCACCATATCATTATCGCAGTTATCCATGTGAAGCATTCAAGACATGAACAATTAGCATTAGAAGCATATAAGATGAAATAGAAGTTGATTTCTATTAGTTAAAAGTTTCTTAAGTCCAGTACACTGTTAGATCACATTCACTTCATCAAAAAAAATATTACAGTCTGGGAGCCTTGCTCAACCATCCCCCAACCTCCCCCTACATTTGGAACATGGATTTACAATAAAAAGGAAACAAAGAAGCTGGAGGTGTGTGATGGCCCTTCCTCACATTGGATTCTCCAACAACATATATCCATCTAACACCTATGGTAACAGTTATTTAACAAACTTATATAAAAAAGGAAACATGTTGGTAACAGATCCAACAATATTTAAATGACATTTACTTCCTTGATCTTCAATGATGCGCCTCCTCTTGCATGCCAAGTGTCCTGTAGAGGTGGTAAGTTGTTATCATGCTGCCAGCTACTATCTCATACACTCCCCACATCATCATCCACCTAAAGAGTAATGAATTTGAACTCTTTGATTCCAGGTGCTAATAGGTAGCGCCATTCTGCTATATTTCTACATAGAATTTGGCCTCTGTCAAATATTAGGTAGTGCCTGCTAGAAATTTGGTAGCACACTGTGAAATACATAGCACCCAGGGGAGTATGTAACACCCAGGAAATTTACAGTGCCCGGGAGAAAACGCAACGCACAGGAAAATCGCAGTGCCTAGGAAAAAATGTAGCGCCCAGGAGATTTGGTAGCGCCCATGTAGCTCTTCTGCAAGTTTCACAGTGCACCCCCTCTACACATCCATGACTGGAAATGGTGGAATAGGCGAGAATATTGGGAATATCATTGCATACATTGTAGCTACATTTATCTCTTCGACACATGCATAATCACTTCGCACCTAGAAACTTGCATTCCATTTTAAAAAATGACTCAGGGAACATATCCCATATGTCTTGGGAAATTAGAGATTGTTGTCTTTATATACACAAATGCTCGCATAACAGATTTGATGAGACAAGTTGAAAGGAATCGGGCTTGGCACTTGCACTTGGCTTTGTGTGTTGACTTGAGGATTGGGCATGTGGGTCCCCTAAAATTTTGTTAAAATCCATGAAACCCGAGAGGCCTGTAGACTTCGGCATAAAGGAGTTTGGTATATTGATAACTTGGGCTTATAGCTTGACTCTAGAGATTCTAGAATTAATTATATGTAATAGATTTTATTTTTAGTGTGACTTAGGCATTTTAAAACACACACCACTAATTTTTGATAATATGATATTTAAAAAATATAAAAAACAAATAAATATTTTTTATATTTGAAAATCCACCAAGCATAGACTAGGGTTTACCAATTTATTTTTTTGTATTGCAGGTCAAGAGGGAAAAGTCAAAGGATTTATGCGAAAAAGTGATCAAAAGGAACTTATCAAGAAAGATTGGGAAATTTGAGGTTTGGACATTAGCAAACACTCAAAGGGATTTTGATAATTTAAACATAAACATGCTGAAGATGCTCTCAAAATATACTGGAAAAATTGAGTGCTAACATTGGCTCCAACTGGGATGGAGACATCCCTGTGGGGTTTCCAAGAACCTAGTATTTTCAGTTTCCTTTACCATTAGGCTATGTAGTCATCTTCCCTGTGCAACTGATCTTTGTATACTTTCAAACATGGTCTTTATTCACACAAGCTGACTGATATTTATATTGCCGACTAGAAGAAGATAAATGCTCAGGAAGCGATATTATTCCCTACCCTACTCTACTCTAACCATCTCTACAATTGGTTAGGTGAATGCTGACTTCCATAACAACCATTCATGCAATTTTAAAATTCAAGAAACCTCGTCTCTGTCACTGATCAACAAATGATGTTTGAAATGTAACTATAGGGATAAAAATTCATTCAAGAAACCATACTCACCCAGACATGCTGATAAAAATATCAATTCTGCATGCTCCAAAGAATTTGAAAAGTGTAACTCTATGTACTCATTGACAAGGTCATGAAACTGAAAGCAATGCCTGATTAATTTATGAAAGGTACCTTCATTGTTTCAAAGATACTGACTATTTCTTTTATGTATTCTATAGGAACACTTGTTTGAATGATAGACACATGAATCTGTGGGTCGAATAACTGCACCGTCACTTCATAACCACCCGTTGGTTGATTATTGATCATCTCTGCATATACCATGGGGATAGTCTATTGCTCATACACTTGGTTTTTATTAAGACAGGATTGTTCATTAGTTGGTGATGGATAAAATATTAGATTTATATGCAAATCCATTTCAACACCTCCATAAAATTTATAAGAATCATGATCATAATCATCATCTACAGGAATAGTGCTAAGAGGCTCCGAACAGATCATGGAAAAATTCTATTTATCACCATCACTGGTATGTCCATCAAAAATAGGTTGTCCATAACAAACCTTTGACTCTTGAAATTCAGAATGTCTTGTTTCATGATTCTTTCTAACAACAAAGTATTCATTACCAAAATGTTTGTCAACAACCAGTTGCTCTTAGTCAATTCTTGAGACAATGACTTCCTCAGAGGCAAGGTTGTCAAAGATACCTGCTTCAAGGACTAAATCGTCCATTATCTTTTCTTCATTGGGACAACAAATAAAATCTTTCTCATGTTTAGAACTGACATGATTATGACTTTGAATCCTATCACAAACTCGAAGTTTCTCCTCCACTTCCTCAGTATCCATGAATAATTGTGATAAAGATGTAGATTTTCTTTCCCTAAGATACAAAACAAGGTCAGAATATTGAGACATTATGTAATACACCATGGCAGCAGTCTCAGAAGGTTTAATTTCTAGGGGCAGGCTGTAATACAAGTTGTAAAACCTTTGATTAAAAACAGACAAAACTTCATTTTTCCCCCTTCTCAAAGTAGTGAACTCATGTAGGTACTGATCAAATGACTTGTTCTCACCCAAACACTTTAAAAAATTATCACATAATTCAATCCAGGAACCAATGGAGTCAAATCCAAACCCTTAAACCATACAACAACATCTCCTAACAAGGATTTGGAGAACAACCTCATGGTAACATCCTCATGAACTATCTCAAACTGATCAATAAAGTTTTCGAAGGCCTCCACATGCCTCTTATCTGTAAAATGATCCTCTCAAGAAAATTGAGGAAAGTACTCAAACAAATAAAGAGGATAAGGATGAAGATGATATGGTAGCCTTAAAGGTTTGAACATCTTATCTCTAATTCAAGTTATAAAACTAGTGGGCTTGATAAGACGTTTAACAAGCTAATGGAAAGGTTCAATAATAACAATAGAAGGTGATGAAACTTGAGAAGGCCTGTCAATTTCATGAGGGATTTCAATAAAGAGTTCATACTTGTGAATAGGCTGAGGTAAAGGTATCAAATCAACATCTACAACAAAGGCAAAAGGCAGGTCTTCTTCTTCCAAGGATGGATATATAAAAGAATATTGATGATCAATCGAATATACAAAACACAAGATGATCCTTTTAATTCGTGAAGGGAAAAGTAAAAATGAGCTGATAAAAAGAAACAATAGCTCATGAAGAAGGCTCATAAAATGATACTTGGTCATCTTTCTGTCAACAGGATCCTCCCCAGTGGAGTCTTTAATTGTGGAATCGCCAGGTAGATGATTACAATCAATTTTTTGTATCCCTCTCTTGTCTACCATCAAGAGTTGGATCTATGTCATTCTTCCCTGGGAAATCTTCAATATGCTCAAATCCATCCCCGACAACGACGCCATTTATGTTATCACTCCAAAACTCACCCTAGACTATAATCAGGTGAGCTTGGTAACATCAAAAGATTATATGTGAATGTATGAGTATTTTAAAGGGTCAAATGGAAAAGACTTGAAATGATAATATGCTAACTCATAAACAGGGCTAACATGTACCGAGAAATAAGGTCTTGACTAACTTCAACCAGTAGTTTGAGAGTAAATTTGGATAGAGGGAAGATTTGAGTGAGAGGAATGTAAAGGCTACTACAAACATGAGGTCTACAAGAGCCCAAGGAAGAAAGTTTCTTCAAATAAGATCTTCCTGAAATTAGAAACTAAGAAACTAAATAAATGCCATGACAATATAATGATCAAACATCCACCATAACATTATCACAGTTATCCATGTGAATCATTCAAGACATGAACATTTAGCATTAGAAGATTATATGATGAAATAGAAGATGATTTCTATTAGTAAAAAATTCTTATGTCTAGTACACTGTTACATGACAGTCACTTCATCAAAAAAAATATTACAGTCTGGGAGCCTTTCTCAACCATCCCCCCACCTCCCCCTACGTTTGGAACATGGATTTATAATAAAAAGGAAAGGGAGCAGCTGGAGGTGCATGATGGCCCTTCCTCACATTGGATTCTTCAACTTCATGTATCCATCTAACACCTGTGCTAACAATTATTTAACAAACTACTATAAAAAAGGAAATGTGCTAGTAACAGATCCAACAATATTTAAATGACATTTCCTCCCTTGATATTCATTGATGTGCCTCCTCTTGCATGTCAAGTGTCCTATAGAGTTGGTAAGTTGTTATCATGCTGCCAGCTACTATCTCAACCATTCTCCACACCATCATCCACTTAAAGAGTAATGAATTCAAACTCTTTGGTTCCAGATGCCAATAGGTAGCGCCATTCTGCTGTATCTCTGTGTAGAAATCGGCCTTTGTCAAGTATTCGGTAATGCCTTGTTGGGCCCCAACAACTCGCCTTATATTTTTACAAAATTTAAAGGGCCCCTATTAGAATCTTGATAATTAAAATGAGCTACAGAATCAACCTTTTCAAATAGTTCTATGCCTTGGCTCGCCTTGAGACAAACTTAAGACATTCACTATAGTATGAAATATTCATTACAAGAGTATATGTCAAAAGTTAGAAACAAACATAAAAATCTCAATTTAAACAAAAATGATAATTTTTATTAAATGTTTACTTTCGTTTAAATTATGATTATGTGTTCATTATTTTGCTCATTAGCAAGTTCGACTATTTTGAATAATGGGTTCAATACTTCATCAAATAATATCTTGG
>JASDQU011177926.1:0-11944 GCA_032191745.1 Picea mariana
ATGTAGTTCGAGTGTTTTATTAGGGTAAATTAATGTTCAATTAGTGAAATGGTTTGGGCCTCCTTGGAGGTTAACTCTTTGCTTGGAAACTTGCGGAGAGCTTTACCAAAACCCAAATGGTCTCACCAGTAAAACTCACTCAAAGTGCTGGATGTCCAAAACGGGTGGGAAGCCAAGTCCCGAGAGGGCCCGCCTTACTTCTCAGGTAACTTCAAGGCGTTTTCCCGCACATCAAGTTAACAACTTTGGGGGGATTAACGGGATGCCCTAACAAGCTGATATCCATGGGTTTTGGTTGGCCACCAAGGGGGATTTGCAGAGCCATCGTCCGCTCCCACCATTCTATCACTTTACATCTTATCTCCCATACATCCATCCCATTCCCCTAGTCCGGCCATTAGGATGACCTTTGAGGGTTACACTTAGTCCTGTGGGAAGAAGGGGGTAAATGCAGCTGGTAAAAGATAAAAGCCATAGGAAATAAAACCNAATGACCTTTGGTTGCATGGCCAAGGGAAAGGGGGTCTCATCACAAGCCAGCCTTATCATTTCTTTGAAAATACCAGTGGGTAACACTGTCAGCTCTAGTCACCACGCCAAGGCAGTGTCCTCTGGTCAGACCTTGAAATAAAAAGAAAGAAAAAAAGCAATAAATAAAGAATAAAGGCAATAAAGGGGCTTGGAAAAAGTGCATCCATGACGGGTACAGCTCACCTCCTACAAAGGCACCCACGGACAACACTTACCCCTAGTCTTCACTATAACTGGACACTCCTTAGACCATATCACTTCATGTACATGGCTTGAATGATCTTCTGTGGAAACTTTCCTTTTCTTATGGATACTGGCCCAATAGGTTATTCTGTTTGCTTCTTCAACTTTGTATAGTAGATCAGTGTAATGTCTTTGAGCTCTTAAAGGATATGCTAGGGGTTTTATGCATGTATTTGATAAATTTAATGATGAAATATGATTGACATTGCTATGATCCCGAGGACTTATGAGCCCATGGAGGGCGAAGTTTTTGATGTGCAGGACCATACCCGGCGGACAGGTACCAGCGGACCAGTACACATGGGGATATGATTAGCTCGGACCTCCATGGGGCTGAAGAGCCCATCAGATGGTTGCTAGGATGGCAGAGACTGGACAACGTTATGATGAGCCATTGCACGAGAAGAAAGGACGTTCCACCCAGGACACTTTGGCAGAGCCCAGCCTAGGGGGGAATCACCCACTGCAAATGGAACGTTTGCCTTTGATGGACAGGACGTCACCCAGGAAAGAAGGACGTTATTCTGAGCGTGTGGCAGTGTGATGAGGCTGATTGGCACGTGTGGCAGCTTGGAGGAGTCCTAGAAGGGCCAACGTCTGGCTTCTGGATGCTTGATTTGCCCAAAAAAGGGCCAACGTCTCCCTCAGAAGGGCTTGACGTCCCTCTTTTTGTTCATATTATGACATTCTTCTAGCAGTTAATGTAAAAACAGTGTAAATTTTATAGTTAGCCTTGTCGACTGTTTTAATGACCTAAATTTTAATTCAAAGCTCATGGATTGGTATAAATAGAGGACGTTTCTCCTCATTTTAAACATAACACAACTCACTCTTTTGTGAGAGATTATCTTTTAGTCTTTTGCTTGGTATTTTTGGTGTTCTAAGTGAGGCGCAACTCTTCTTGGAGGATCTCCCTTGGCATTTATGGTGTTTCTCTCATGGAAG
Organism: Picea mariana; assembly: GCA_032191745.1. Classification (NCBI taxonomy): domain Eukaryota; kingdom Viridiplantae; phylum Streptophyta; class Pinopsida; order Pinales; family Pinaceae; genus Picea; species Picea mariana. The sequence goes on from JASDQU011177926.1 coordinate 1,720, forward strand.
GTTTACAACTAGGGTTTGATTATGCATTCTTCATGATATGTAAGTGAATTTTTCATGCAAAACTTCTTAAATGAATGGTTGTAGGCTTAATTTTTGACATTTGCTATATTATTGCTATTATATTGCTGAATCTTGAAACCCTAGGTAGCAAGCACACTAGTAGGTCATTGCTATATGTTCTCATGCTTGAGAAATTGTTTTAGCCATTGATAAAGGAAGATATAGCCTAGCTGTTGCTACACTTATCTCCCTTTTTCTGAGTTAGCATTAAAGTATAGGTTGAAGAGAGGAGACGTCCTAGGCCTAGTTAATTCTACACCTAGGGTTTTAACCTTCTAGGGTTTGAGAAGCCTTGCTCCTGCAACACTTTTCTCCCTTAGATCTGTACTTTGAAGCTAGCCGTTTTGCCAAGAGTATTTAGAGAAAGAGGAAGGAGCATGAGGCCTTGCTTAAGCAACACCGAAATGAGCCTCCTTCCCTTAGGGTTTTGATTCTAGGGCCCTGCCATTGCAGCACCATAGGACCTAACCTTCTAGTCTTTAAATTTTAAATCCTCCTGAGATCTTTTGCCCTTACTTTGACTCCATTTACCCCAAGGCACTGGTATTCTTTCCAACGTTGAGCTTGAAGTGTGCAAATTCATCTTTTAAAAAAACTTTAAATTTTGAAACCCTAACTAACCCTAACGCCACTAACTAGGGCTGACGTCATACTTGACGCAGCAACCTTTCTAACTCAGCAATTAATGATGACGTCAGGCCTTTATTGAGCTAATTTGATTGATAACACTGTTGGCTTGGTCGTTCTGTGATAGATATTGATAAATTGGTGATTTTTCATTGGCTAATTAGTGAAACGTTGAACTCATCTTATCTGTTACTTTGCTTATTGAATGAAATCAGATAATTAAGAAGTACTAACCCTTTGAATTTATAACCTGCAAATATACATATAGTGTTATTATCTTGTTTCGGGCAGGTGTTCTCAACAGGGAATTCACTTCTTTATTGGCTGATTAGCTGGATTATCTGATACTGGTGGTAACCTGCGAGGAAGGATAACCTTAACTTTTGACCTTTTTACTCTTTGCCTCTTCAAACCCCAGGTTACCGGGGACCTCTCCCCTGGGCTAACCTCCCTAAACAGAAAGAGCCCCCCATCGAGGTGACATTGGGTGGGGAGGTTCCTGTTACGCCAGTTTGACCTTTATCCTTTAGCCTTGTAACCTAAAATACAAACTGCGCGATAACAGGCCCTCCAGGGCCATTCTCAAGTTGATCTGGCTCTCGGTACTCCATGTCTAGGACCTGTGGGCCTCGAGACATAATCTCCTTAGTTATCCCTAAAAGTGGGGGATAACATGTACTATGGTGTTAGGCGAAGCGCTTACCCTCTTGGCACATATGTTGAGGCATTCACCTATTTTTATCATTATCTTATTGCTAGATGTTGGGGCTGCCCCCTCCTCCATGGAGTTAGTTGGATATTTAACCACCTTTGCACGTGGATCAAGATAGTTTGTTAGTGGTTGACATCTTCTCTCTTGGATCTAGCCATTTGAGCACTTTTGGGAGGGTTGTTACTTTGGAGACCATGCATTAGAGGTTATTGTGGGGACGACCTAACCTTGGAAGTCATTTTTGGCATATATTCACACTTTAATTTCATTCATCCAGCTATTTTGAGGGTCAAGCCACTTTATGAGGGTTTATTTGCACATGTATTCATGCTTTGGAGGTCCACACATGCCATGTTGAGGAGGTTTGCTTGGTTCATGAACTTGATTGAGGGTACGTTTCACCTTGATGAGCCACACATCCCTCTTGAACAATTGTTTGCACATTTATTGAGGAATTAGGTCGAGGAGCGTTTCACTTTGGAGGAGATTGAGGAGGATGTTGGAGTCCTTGACTTGGTCTTTCACCTACTTTGAGGAGGTGTCACCTCTTTGAGCTCATTTTGCTTGGAGATTTATAAATGTGGCATGGCCACCATTATTTATATTATTGTTTGACTTGTCCACTCCTAGTTAGTGGGTGGATATTACTTGTTTATGCATTCCTAGGATAGATCTAGGGTTTTAGACTTGATATTATTATTTTATTGAGGTGGTTGTTGGGCCTAAAACTCTATATGAGGCTCCTCCCAAAGTGCTTATAATTTTGGAGACAGACTGTTCTAGACTCTTTTTAAGGATTAAATGGAATATGATGGTGCTTTCTTGCTGATGTGAGGCAATTCCTATTGGTGTATCATTGTTGGGTTATTTTTGTTGATTTGTACCTAAGTCACCTGGTTTGAGTTCGACGACTTTGAAGTCCGACTAAATTTCACAGTGAAAATTTCGGTAATAAAATTCGACATTAAGCTTGACATACTATAAAATTTGAAAATTTAAAAATATATGTAATAAAATGAAAACATATGTAAATTGTAATTAAACAAATATGAGATATGCAAATTTAAACATATATTTCAAAAACACATCATCTTGTTCAAAATTTAAAAACGTGTTCATGAAATTAATTGCTTTCCCATTTGATTCTTTGTGGTTGGGGAATAGTGTCTTGCATACCCAATTCATGTTTTGACCATTTGGATCCCTATGTTGCATAGTAAATTTAATCATTTTTAGCAAAATCTTGTGTCTCATTATTTTATTTAAAAAATCATCTCTTGTTCTTTTATTTTTGTGTCTTTTTTCGCATATGTTTGCATGAAAGAGACTCAAAACTTATTAATTGTGTCGGGGAGCATTGACAAAGGGGTGTGCCTGGAGGCTGGTGCGAATCGTGACATAACCTTCGATCCATGCAATCTAACCCTCAGTCCATGCTTGGATACGAATCTAGACTGAGTGGGGACAGAGGTAAGGGCGTCGACATCATCGATGGTCGAAGAAAGAAAATCATTGTTGGGCTCTAGAGTTTGCACACGCCGCGGAGGAAATTGTAATGAAAACTCACTCCAGCCTTGGGGGAAATGAAAACCATGCGGAATGGGCAGCTAGGGTTTTATTTTTTTAATATTTTTTACTCTGTCAAATTCCAGGGTCAAATTTCAATGAATCTGTGCAGTTACAGTCGAGTTTATTTGCCTAGAATTTCGGGTTCACGATCGAGTTCGGGTTCGATTTGAGATTCGTTGAACTGGGCCAAATTTGTTCAAAATGCCTTCAATTTAGGCAAATTTCGAATTTCAAGCAAAAAAATTGTCGAATGCAGTGACTTAGATTTGTACTTGTCAAAGCTAGTTCATGAGGCCAAGGGAAAGAGCATATTTTCTACAATGGATGTAAACTAGGTATGATAATTTCTCTCCCTGGTTTCCTTGTCATTTTGTTATGGAAATGAATCTATTTGCATCTAATACTATTTGGATTGTTGCATAGTTTATTTCCTAGTAAAAGAACACCCTTGAACTTAGCTTAAAGGTGGATCTCTTAGCAACCCTTTCCTTTTATAAATTCTGTAGTAATTTCCAGCCAACTTAGGACTTATGTAGCATGCAATTGGCAGCCCATCTAGTCCCAAAAACTTTGTCAAAACAGCCCTCTAAAGTAGCCCATTTAACTCCATTTGCCCAATCTAGAATTTAGGCACTTGTCTCCCCTTTCAACCACTAAAAAATTCATAAAAATCAACCTTTATTTTCTGTTTTGCAATCTGAAATTTATGGAAGAAACATCTTACTTCAAATTTGTCCCAAATCTAGGAAATTACCTTAACTTATCTTCTTTAACTAGACTTAAAATTCTGTTTTGCAAATCTGGAAATTATTTGCTACAATTTGACTAAAACCATATTTTCTCTAAGTCCTAAAGTGCCTTCATTTACTACTTTTTGTTTGGACTTAAATTACCTTAGGGATTTCCCCCTTGTGTTGGAGAAGAGCCAACCTAAAGTGAGGGAAAGTACCACTGAGGTGACAGTGGGTAGTCTTTCTAAGTTGCCCGTGGAGTTTCACATTTATGATTGGGACTTTTTCATTTTAAGTGAGAACCTGGGTGGTAACATTTTGGCACCATTGTTGGGGACACAGTCCATTCCCCGAGTCTTGAATTTTTAGATTCATATTTTGTTGAGCCTAGAGTTAAAAGTTTGTTGTAAAAGCTCATCAAGCGGCTCCACATAAAAGGGTGTGCCCAAAAGATATTCTACATGAACATCCTCACAAGGCATTGTTCACCCAATCCCAGAACCTGAAAGATATTATAGAAGGGTAAACAGATTAGCCCGTCAATATTAGTAGTCAAGTAGCCCAAATCTCAAGTTTGTTAAGGATATAAGGTCTTTATTTTTAATTGACATGGCTATGCCTTAGTTAGAACTTAGATGACATCTACAAACAAACCACTTGACTTCTCTTAAATTAATGTAGCTCACCATGATGTTCCAGAAAAGGCCATTGATAGCATTCCTACATTCCAAGGAAACAATGGTGTTTCAGCCTTGAATCATTTGGCCAAATTTAAAAGTGTGACATTTAGAACAGGGGGAACAAGACACTTAGATGTCACCATGAAGTTGTTTGCATTGCTCTTGAGGATGATGGTGTGGAATGGTGGAAAGAGTTTCCCAATAAGAGTTTCAACGCATGCCCCCCCCTTGAAAATGCTTTCCTTGTGAAATGGGGAGAACGAAGAGATAACAAATACTTATTTGCTTCCCTCAGTAGTGCTAAAATAAATGAAAATGAAACTATAGAAGAGTTTAATAAGAGGTTTACCCAGATTGTGCAAAAATTGCATACAGATATTAAACCTCCAGAGGCAGCCATCCTTATATATTACCTTGACTCATTTGATGGAGAGCTTGGTTTCCAGATTAGATAAAAGGATCCCCAAAACCTTAAGTCAGCCCAAGATTCAGTAGCTAAAATTGAGAACAAGACTGCAGCAGGTAAAACAAATCAAGCTAATTCTTCAAGAGCCAATACTGCTAGAACTAAAGCAAGATCTAGATCAGTTAATACAGCTAAGCCCGCTCCTGATCCCATAATAGCATTAACAGAAGATATTAAACGTATGGAATCCAGTTTTACCCAACATAACACAACCATGCAAAATAGTTGGGTACAACTGGAAAGATCTCAGCAGCAGAAAAGATATCCACCAAGGGGAAATGGTGGATGGGATAGAAACAAAGATCCTCAATGTTAGATTTTAAGGAAAAACTAGAACAGAAACATTCTTTTAAAATTTGTTCACTACTGTAGATATATATCAGCAGTCAAATCAAAAATTTCTGAAGTAGATTGATCACAGAAATAAAACAATGAATCTAAACAATAGAGAAAACAATTCTTCACTAAATGTGAGCAAGAACAGATCTGATCATTGGCTAACAAAATTAATTCTGAACAATGAAAAGAACAGATCTACTTATTAGCAAAATCAAAATCTGAACATTAGCTTAACCAAAACAAAAAACAGATTTACCTTAGATGCTTGCTGCTGTCCTCTTTTTTGTATGCTCGGAAAAAGCTAATAAAGGTCATGGATCAAAACCCTCAAGGGTTTGATCTCATCATGATCTAAGTAGACAGTTTTGCCAAGAAGAACTTAGGGTAAAAACTCAAAACCAATGCATCATCAAGTACAGGGCTGATATGAAAAACCCCAATGACAAACCAGGGGGGGAAAGAAACCCCAAATAGCCCAAACAGAAAATTGTCAAATTATAAGGAACTGCTACAGCAAATGGGCAGCTCAAAGTAGTAGCTTTAGGGTTGTCTTAACAGGCCCTGTTTCCGTCTTTATACACACCTATTAACGTGGAGAAGTCTCCAACTCACTTGGTGTGTCCTTGGAGGCACAAGCCTAAGTCCAAACCCACTATCACCCCAATATGGACTTCTTCCGTCTAGGCTTACTCCTAGGGAAGCCAAGGGTGGTAGACCCTACTTAACTATGTTAAGTTGATTAGATAATCTAGGAGATAATTTTAGTTCTTAAGTTAGGGAGACCCAACCCAAATGCCAAGCAGTGAATGCAATGCAACCTTTCAATGACAAGCACACCCTTTCTACTTACAAGTTTACAATACGACCAGTGCCTAAAGGTAAATAAGTGGAGTCAATGAAAGATACAACAAAGTATAATTATACAGGAGATAAATAACACCAATGAACAAAAGAATTTACTTTACACTCAAACAATTATGCATATTATCTACAAATTGAGATACAACATGAAATAGGTATACAATGAAGTAAACAACTCAAGAGATTAGACAACTATATCCAAAAGAATAAAGAATATTAACCCAATAAGCAGTGAATCATTAATACATGAAATATTCACAAATAAGAGAGATAACTTGAGATAACTTGAAAAGTAAAGTGCTCGAAAAAGAGATTGCGCAACTTTAAAAGTAAACAGCTTTGAAAGTGAAATCGCACAATTTGAAAAGTGAAGTTACTCTGAAAATGAAAATGCTTTGAAAATAAAATACATGGAAAGTAAATAACCTTGAATGTAAAAATGCACAACTTACATAAAAGATAACTGAACTTGAAAGTGCAAAAGTTGTGAATGTAGTAGGTTAATTTTAGAAGATTTTAAGTCTCTCTTTAGTTAGGGGGATTAGATGTGATAGATAAAAATCTAGACTATGTGTCTACCCCTAACTCTTACCCCTTCAACCAAAAGAATTGTTGGGTGCTCAAGAAGAAGGACAAGCAAGGTCCTTCTCTAGCTTCACAGGTCAATCTAGAATGCTTGGGCGCCCAAGCAAGGAGGACATTTGTGCCATGAAGCCGTCCCCGACTTCCACCCCCTGTAGCCTCCCAAGTCACCCTTTTTTATGGTAAAAATGATACTAGTTGGGTACCTAATTAGACTAGATATGATTACTTCCAAAACAAATAAGTTACTCCCCTAATTAATCTAGGTGTGGTCACTTTCCAAAGCAAAATCAAAACTAAGCTAGCCTAACTAATCTAGATTTGATTTAAGCAAATTAAAGACTAAACTAGCCTCACGATATTGCAAGGTTGGCAGAGCCAAACACAATGCAAGGTGTGGGCAAAAATTAAGTAACTTAAAGACTTACAATGAAATAAAGAAAGCTTAGCCACACAACCTTGCCTTAAGGACAAGTGGGGCAAACAAATAAATACAAAACATAAACTAAAAACAGATCTAGCCTTACGATATTGCATGGATTGGCATAGCCAAATCACTTTGCAAGGAGTAGGCAAACTAAACTAATTTACAATACAGAAAAATGATTTTTGGAAAAGAATGCAAGCCCGAGAGACTCTCTTGGGTTGCTTACAAGCTTAGAAAATGATAGAAAGAGAAGAGGTTGATATCCAAACTCGAGGAGGGTTCCTTGAATGCTTTGAGACTTGAAATGAACTGCACTTCCCCTTTTTTCTGGCAAAAATCTGCAAAAATCAGCAAGCAAAAGCTTGCTGGAAATTGCTGCAAAACACTTGAAACTTGTGAATTTTTGTTAGTAAACAAAACAGAAATTTATATATAAAAATCTGAACATGTATATGAAATTTTATGGACTATTTCAGAACAGAAATATGCTTAGAAATGGATGGAAAAGACAAATATAATATCATAAATTTGTTGGAGGTATCCCTTGGTTGAACAAGCAAATTTCCAGATCTGAAATTTGCTTCTTCAAACCCTTTGTGACCTGCAAATATGTGAGAACTTGCTACAAAACCAACAAGGAGGTGAGTATGTCTAAAGAAATTGCAAAATACTTTCCAACTTCAATAAAATAACTCACTAAAAGAAATAGTAATGCTACTATTAATTTCTCCAAGCAAAATACTTTGCTTGGATCTCCTAGTTTAGATTATGGAAGCAAGAAATACACAAGAAAATAAGGTAGCAATATCACCTCACACAAGAACCATGAAGAGCATCAAGAAGACTCCCAATGCACCATGAGATAACCTCCAAAGCTTTCTTTTATTAATGGAAAATGTTGCTGCAAATACTTGCAGCAAGATTTACAAGAAAGAATGAGAAAAAGAGAGAGAGGAGTGGGAGAGATTTGGGCAGCATAAACTTGCTCTAAGAATAGATCACAAAATGAGTAGGGGTAGGCATTCTTTTATAGTTGGGAGAGAGAAAAGTCTTCCCTTAGATGAGCTCCAAGTGGCACACATCCAATAGAAGAGGACAAAGTCAAGGAGGGCACACTTTTAGGGTTTTGGTAGAGGTTAGGGTTTGAGGATTGAAGGGGAAAACACCTTTTTACCCAGTCAAACATCAAGTTAGATCTCAAGGGGGGCACACTTAGGGTTTTAGCCATCCATTTGCTTTAATTTTTTATTTTGACCAAGGGGGGGCGCAGTTTTCTTAGGGGAACATCACTTTAAGTTGTGGCTAAGCATGGGGGGGGTCTTTAAGTGGAAAATTGTTTTTCCAACTTAGGAAAAAGGTTAGGAAACCTTTCCCACTCTCTCTCATGTCTTTATTCCCTTTTTACAATTTTTGGCTTTTTCACCTTAGCCAATTAAAAGCAATTAAATGTTGACTCTAGACTGACTTGGACTCCTCATGGACAATGACCTAGCAAAACTTGTCCAAATGAGTTGAAACTTGGTCCAACGGTGTAAGGGGTTGGTCTGCCATTTGTTTTAGTACTCACACCCCTATCAAAATCCCCATGGACCAAATTTTTACATTTTACATCAAAATTAATTAAAATTCTTATTAAATGGAGAATTTTAATAAATTAAAAAAAACTATCAGAACTTAACGGAATTCCGCAAGACTCTAGAAGATGTCTAGCATGGTCATTTACAACAACCCTAGACCTTAGTCACCCCTTGGGCTCGATCATTAGAACGCATTTCACCACTTTAGAAAATTATTGTGAGTGAAAAACTCAAGGATAATTAAAATGGTCTATTAGGCCGGATTAATTACCTGAGGAAAAAAAACACTCGATGAAAGGACTTCCCTAATGATAAAGTCCTAGGTAACTAACCTAAAATATGACTCATGCTGACCTATTACATTATTATCTGATGCAGGGGAGCGGACATTCTGATTACATTGAAAGACGTGTCGGGGGGCAAAATTTGCCTTGTTGAGCTTGTTATCGCACAGTTTGTAGTTAGGTCAAATGGCTAGAAGGTATAGGCCAAACTAGCATAACATGAACCTTCCCCACCCAATGTCACCACAATGGGGAGGTTCTTTCTATTCAGGGAGGTTAGCCCAGCGGAGACGTCCCCGGTAACCCGGGGTTTGAAAAGGCCAAAGTGTAAAGGTCAAAGCAAAAGTTCCTCCTCACAGGTTACCACCAAGGTCAGATAGTCCGGCTAAACAGCCAATAAAGAAGTGTATGCCCAAATGAGAACACCTGCCCGAAACAAGACAATAATATATATATGCAGCCTATAATTCAGTGGGTTAGTACTTCATATAACTATCTGACATCAATATGTAAGCAATTAAAACAGTAGATATCAATGAGATCAATGTCAATTAATATAGCAATGAAATAATATCAATTCATCAGTAAATACTGAGATGATCAAGCCAATAATGTATTTAATCAATCCTTTAGTCAATGAATGCTCTTAACCATCATTTAATTGCTTCTCAACAAAAATTGTTGCGTCAAGATGGAATAACCAAGTATGACGTCAGCCTAGTTAGGGTTAGCTAGTTAGTTAGGGTTTCAAATTTAAAAGTTTTAAGAGGTTGTTTGAGCACTTTCACTTCAACGTTGTGGATCTAAAATCAGTGCCTAGGGGTAGATGGAGTCAATTAAGGAGAGGACGCAAAGTTGAAGGGATAATAGGCTAAGGACAAGAGGGAAGGGTTCTAAGGTGCTGCAATGGCAGGGCCCTAGAATCAAAACCCTAGGGTAAAGAGGCTCACTCCGGTGTTGCTTAAGCAAGGCCTCGTGCTCTTTCCTCCTTCCTTAGGTCAAACTTGGCAAAATGGCTAGCATAAAGGATAAGTCAAGATAAGAGAGTAAGGTGAGGGAGAGTGTTGCAATGGCAAGGCTCTATCACCAAACCCTAGAAGTAGGACAGCCCTAGGTGTAGATAACCTAGGCCTGGGACGTCTCCTCCTTCTTAACTTTTTAAAAGCACAGCTAGCACAAGGGAAGAAGTGAAAAGAGTGTAGCAAAGGCTAGGCTCTTCCTTCCTTCTTCAATGGTTGAATATTTCTCTTTTAGGGGACATGAAACAAGGACCTACGTGTGTGCTTGTCACCTAGGGTTTTAAATCAGCA
>JASDQU011177926.1:12117-26446 GCA_032191745.1 Picea mariana
ATGCAAACCCTAGTTGTAAACCTTCCTTCAAGAGAAATGTCAAAAATGTCAAGAAAATCCTTCCTTCAACAAGTGCGCCTCACTTAAAAGATGAAATACCCCAACAAGGGCGCAAAAATCAGATCTCACAAGAGAGTGAGTTGTGTGTTATGTCAAAATGAGGGAAAAACTCCTCAATATATACTATATCATGACCTTTAAATAAATTTAGGTCAATAAAAATAGCCGATAAGGCTACAAACAAAAATCATAYTGTTTTTACATTAAATTGTCAAATTAAAACCCTATCTGAGCAAAAGCAAGATGTCAAGCCCCACTGAGGAAGACGTTAGCCCTTTTAGGGAAAAATGCAGCATCAAATGACAAARCGTTGGCCCTCTTTGGGCCTCCCAATCATGTCACACGTGCCAACTGCCCTGTCCAACTGTCACACGCTCAAGGTGACGCCAATGGCTCCTAGGTGACGTCCTGGGCCATCAAAGGGAAACGTTCCACTGGAAGTGGGTCAACCCCCCTGGGCTGGGTTCAGCCAAAGTGTCCCTGATGGAACGTCCTCCTTCTTCTCATGTGCAGAAGCTCGGTCAAACACTGTCTTGTCTCTGCCCCTGATGGGGTCCCAGCAACCATCTGATGGGCTCTTCAGCCCCATGGAGGTCCGAACTAATCATCTCCCCATGTGTACCGGTCCAACTCGTACCTGTCTGTCGGGCATGGTCCTGCACATCAAAAACTTCGCCCTCCATGGGCTCATTAGTCACAGGGATCATAGCAATGTTAATCACATCTCATCATTAATATTATCAGACATATACATAAAAACCCTGATATATCATCCAATAGCTCAAAGATATTACAAAGACCCAAAATACAAGGCTGAAGGAAAAGACAAGACACCCTATTGGGCTAGTATCCATAAAGAAAGGGAAAGTCTCCAAGGGGCATCATCCAAACCATGTAGAACGAGGTGATGTGGATAGGGATGTCTAGACATACGGGAGAGTGAAAGACAGGGATGCATGATATTACCTGTGGGTGCCTTTGTAGAAGGCGAGTTGTACCCGTCATGGATACAATTTTTTCCAAGCCCTTTATTGCCTTTATTCTTTCTTTTCTTTATTTGTTTTTTCTTTTTTATTTCAAAGACTAACTAGAGGACACTATCTTGGTGTGGTGACCAGAGCTGATAGTGTTACCCACAAGCACTTTCACAGAGATGATAACGCTGGCTCGTGATGAGACCCCCTTTCCCTTGGCCATGCAACCAAAGGTCACTGCCCTGGCGTGGTAACCAGATAGTGGCAATGTCATGCTGTTAGGCATCCATGAACATAATAGGCTGGCTCGTGATGAGACCCCCTATCCTCTTGGCTAGGTCTTGTTTAGTTATTTTTCTTAGGGTCCATCTTGTTTCTTGTTGAGAGGCTTTTTATTGCCTTCTCGAGGATCCCTGGGCGAGGCATCTCTAGGTTTCATTTTTATGGTTTTTATCTTTTACCAGCTGCTTTTACCTTCTGGGCCTTTAGCCCCTTCTTCCCACGAGATAAGGTGCAACCCCACAAACAGATCATCTTAATGCCTAGACTAGGGGAATGGGAAAGATGAGCGGGAGGTAAGATGAAAAGTGATGATATGATGGGAGCGGACGATGGCTCTTCAGAAATCCCCCCGGTGGCAAACCAAAACCTATGGGTACAGGCTTGCTAGGACACCCTGTTAATCCCCCCAACCATGGTCAAGTGGGTCAATGTAAGATCCAAGCAGTTGTCAAAAATAAAAGGAGTAAGATGCATATATCTAAAGGTTATAATGATCAAAAGTGACACATACCATGATACCTGGACTAATTACCTCATCGAGTAAGAGCCTTCTCCGATACAAGTCCAAGCCGAAGGTGATGGATGTTACTGCTGCTGACAAGACGAGTCTGATGAAAGAGAAGAAAGATGGGCCCTCCAGGGCCATGCTCAGGTCAATCCTGCTCTCGGTACTCCATGTCTAGGACCTGTGGGCCTCGAGACATGATCTCCTAGTTATCCTTAGAAATCGGGGATAACAGAGCCATAAGTCTTCAAATTTGTTGTAACACAAGGTACTTAGTTTCATGATACATGACGTTGACCCCTAGTCGAAATAGGCAGTCAACAGGCCCTAGAGGCTAGAAACAATAAGTGACAGTAGCAGCAAAGAAAAGACACCTGCAGCAACTAAGGAGAAGCTAGTGGTAGCCTAGGAGGGGCAAAGGCAGCCTAGGAGGAGCAGTGGAGAAGCTCGTGGCACATTGGCATCAAGAGGAGAGGGCCGCACACTTTAACACAGCAGGAGGAGACCAAACATAGGGCAATCGTACCCTTGTACCAGCATAAAACAAATACCCCAAGAAAGTCGCACCTTAGATAGCAAGAGAAAGTCCACCAAGTAGGTCGCACCCAAAAAGACAAAGCTGAAGTAGGCGCAGCAAGATCAGACCAAGGGAAGAGTATGAGAAAGAATTATGAGTGAATGAATGAGTGAGGGGTGAGGTCTTTTATAGTTGAGAAAGGGGGTAAGGGTTAAATAAATTAACCCTACCTTTTAGGGTTAATTAAAACCCAATTAAAATAAAATAAAAAATAATTAATATTTAAATTAATAAAAATATTAATTATAAAGTCAACAAGTCAAAGTGACTAGAACAACACCACAATAACATTAAGAAGGACGTGGCCCAAGCAAGGGGAGGCAACAAGACAAATTCAAAGGGGTCTTCTTCAATGGCAAGATGTTCATATAAGTCTCATGATAACTTATAAGCTTTTATCATCCCAGCATAAGAGGAATGTCACTAATGTGATCATGTCCTTCTTCTTAACTGCTCCTAGCTCTCATGGACCATCCCGGGAGAGAAGAAGATCACACATCATCTCATCTTGGCTTTTAACCAAGAACCACCTGGTCCTAGACTAGGATATCCCACAACACATCTGGGGGTCCTAGATCACCACGTCTTATCCACCAAGGTACACAACCAAGGATAAATCAAAGCACCGAGCAAGGATTCCCTAGAACACATCTAGGGACTTACATCATCAACCACCAAGGTACACAACCAAGGATCAATCCAAGCACCGAGCAAGGATTCCCTGGAAGACATCCAGGGGCCCTAGAACACATCTAGGGACTTACTGCTTGGTCCTTGACCAAGAACCCCAGCAATATACTGGGGGCCCTCACTAGGGTCTTTTGCCATGGCTCTAACTGCTTGGTCCCAAACCAAGAACCCCAGGAGTGCACTGGGGGCCCTAGATCTCAGCTAGGGTCTTATGCCATCCTCCAAGAGAATGGCTCTTGCAGCTGCTTAAATTTAACACTCAAAACCAAAATCAAAATCAGAGACTCCCAATTCCTTTGAATCCTACTAATAATAACATTGTTGATCATGAGATTGTGCCTTGGTGTAGAACATGTCAAGATTCTCGTGATGAAGACTCATGTCCAGCAACTATATAGATTAAGTAGTCAAATAATGAAGCCCCAATTGAGTTTGATAACATGAATTATGTTGGGGAAAGATGTGATATGATCTGTAGTGTAACAAGAAGAGTTTACACTGTCTCTTAGGATCATATGAATCAAATTAGAGGGAAAAGTATTGATTTAGATATCATCACAAGTATGTCTGGTGAGAATCCCCCTCAGGAAGAAATAAAAAAAATGATAAAGGAGAAAGAGTGTAAGACTTATCAAAAGAGGAATAAAGCAATTCCACAGAGAACTGAAGCAGTTTCCCAAAGGGATCTTGTGAGTAAACAGACTGTGTAGACAGTTGGAGCCACCAGGGAACCTTCTTTAGAAAGGCCTTCTGTACGCATAACTTGTGATTTAAATGTTGATCTGACCCAAGTTTTATCAAAGGTGAATGTGTCTGTGGCAAAGATTCCCGACTAGAAAGAAAGCTAAAGAAACTCCTTGGTTTTGAAGAAATTAATGAAGATTGTCCTCTAGTGTTACAAGCAATTAACCAAGGAAGAAGAAATAGCATTCATAACCCCTTCTTTATCACCTTGGTGGTCAATGATCTGTTGTTGCACAATTGCATGATAGATTCTGGCACATCAAACAATGTCATGTCACTCAAGGTGATGAATCAGTTGGGCTTCAAGACCACTCTACAGGAATGTATGTGCTATGGATTCAAGAGAAATTAAGGTGTGTGGCAAGATCAAGGATTTGCATGTGAAGTTGGCAGTCTACCCAGATATATCTGTTTTGATGGATGTAGTAGTGATTGATGTTCCAAATACTTGGGGCATGTTGTTATGAAGAAAGTGAGCTGCAAGTTTGGGTGGCAATGTATTGATGGATTCATCTTATGCCACCATTACAACATGTGAAGGTACCTTTGTGACCTTATATAGAGAGCATCCTAGGAAGTACCATGTCGAAGACCCAAATGAGCCTATGAATGAATTGGTCTGCACAGAAGATGATGAATTTGGAATTATGCTATTCTGGCTCACTCCTTAGCATCAAAGATTCAGAAAGAAGAATCTGAAGTGAAGAATAAGAAGAACTTGAAGATGCATTTTGATGGAGCTCAATCTAGATAAGGTGCGGGTGAGGGTGTTGTTTTTACCTCTCCCCGGGGTGATACCACAAGTTTTGCATACAGATTGGAGTTTGATACCACAAACAATAAGGCAGAGTATGAAGCTTTGTTATATGATCTTGAGTTAGCACAAGATATGGGCATCAAAGTCCTAGAAGTTATAGGAGGTTCAGATCTAGTGGTCGTGCCAGTAAAGAATACCTCTGGAACGGTAAGAACTCCCTTCCTGTATCGCCGGACTCTGACAACTAGAGGGAAGTTTGCTAAAGATTAGATGGCTCCGTAGCCAAATCCAGGCCAGCTTCCGCTAGAATCTGGTGTCCTAGTTCTTCCTCTTCTCCTCCACATCCTGATACTGCTCTCTAAATTCTGATAAATACTGTCAAGGAGATGTAATAACACCACCCGGTGATGCCAAGCGATATATGAAACTAACTTCAGAGAACTGTCGTTGAACCCTCCAAACATTTCAGTGAATGGTGCCTACTGAACATTATGGCAATTGCTACCCAAAGCATATGTCCATAGGACCTGAATTTTGGAATTTTGCTCGATGCTGTGATAGGTTAAGGCCACAGCCCATAAGAGAAATGCAAATTGAAAGTCTTTTACACTGAGATACCGCAATTCAAGGGCATGGTCCTCTAGTGTAGCCCTGTACCAGATACAGCAGACTTCCTTAAACTTAAGTGCCGTGTCTTAGCGGTAGTTGGCCGGGGACTTGTACCTGGTCTCGACATCCCTTTGAAACTCGTACCATTCAGGTGGATGGCTTAATACTCAGTCAACGTCACCGGTGAACCAGTGCCATGTTAGCTATTCAGGTGGAGCAGAGGATAGAAATGGAACAAGATAGCTTAATACCCGTCTACCTCATTAACAATCCAATTCCCAGTTGGCTATTTTTACTTATTTGAAAGTCTAAATCTTAGGAAAAATAACAAAAGTAAATGACCACTAAAATTTACATGTAAAGCAACTTACAAGTGTTGTTTTTCCTGCATCTGGGTGGGAGATGATGGCGAAATTCCTTCTTCTAGTGATACTCTCTTTAAAACTGGGGGCGTTGCCGTCTGTGCCTTCAACCAAACTCTCCTCTTCCGTAGCTTCGCCATCCTGTTCTTCGATTGTTTGTCTTAAGCTACCATTTTCTGTCGAGTGTAATCCATTTTCAGTGCTAATTTTTATGTGGACATCTTCTTCAATAGCTGGAGAGGAAGATAGAGCAGCTCTGTTGAGAGAAACGTTTCGTTGTATGCAGTTAAGTAGGCCAAATTGCACTGCATTAATGATTTTTTTATCTGAGATTAAGTTGCTTGTTTCAAAATTTAGGAATTTTGACTTGTAGACACGGGCATTATTGGTGAGGTTGGAGTTGCACCGAATGAGCATTGAAAGCGGAGATGGCGATGGAGATCGCATAGAGAGTAAGGTCGCCATTGTTGTTTGCCCACAGAAGCAACAACCACCCTCAAGAGCCTCGACCGAAGCCAACAAAACCAAACGATATCATGTGGATACGTGTGTTTGGATGGATATATTAAGTGATGGAGAATGCAAATGCTTGCAATATGATAAGATATTGAGGGATAAATATTGTTCAAGGAGGAGCAGCGGGGTTTTTATGTGTATCGGTAACAGAAGCTCGAGTATCAATGTCGTTGGCAAACATTCGATAACATGGTGTCATGGCTCGCATTGTACATAAAAGCAGGATCCACTTTTCTTAGTCTATCCTTTAATTAAAAGACATATCTTTGGTTAGTCTATCCTTTAATTAAAAGGCATATCTTTGGTTAGTTCTATCCTTAGGTGTATCTTTGGTTATGAAAATAGCTAACTAATATTTCAATGTTTGATTTGTAAATTTAATATTTTTCTTCCCTCAAAATCATTGTTTTAAATTTCATAGCATCTTGAGTTAGTTGTTTATCTCTTTGTTAGTTTATGGATCTGGATTTCAATTTAACTACTATTGCAATATTTTAATAAATTTAGTGCTTGTGAAATTATCAAATCTTATCATATAGATTTGGATAATTTTAAAAAGAATTGAAAAATTAATGATAAATTTTTTAAGTTTAGGGTAAGTTAGGGTCAAAAGGAATGCATTCCTTATGCTCACATTTGTCACATTTATGTTGAAATTTACTTAAGTTTACGTAAGTTGTGTTCTACTAGATAAAATAGTTTTAGATTGGGAGAATTCTTAAGGAATCCAAGTACTAGATTATGGGAATATGGATTTTTGGTCTAAGATTTGTTAACAAGTATGTCATTTGTAGGGTTCTTATTCAACAACATTGGTTCATTTGGGAAAAACAGCTAACAATAACAAACTTGTAGGATGGTGATCATCAAATAAAAAACCTCTAATAACATCTCCAAAACAATGTGATCACTATCAAGAGCAACAACATCAACTAAGGCACCCAACCCTGAACCAACAATGTGACTCATATTACCCAACCATCCAACTAAGGGTGAATGTTGATGTAGATATGGCCATAATGCCCTTCCCTTCTTTGTAGAGAGTTAGATGCAAAAATCCCTCCAAGGAGATAAAGATATATCACAAATCAAAAAACTCAAATTTAAAGAAGGGCATAATATCTCCATCGATTTTGAGGTCCAAAATTAATTGTTTATTCCTACCCTATAGAACTTTCAATGGAGAGGGAATGTAACATCCTCGCTATAATCTCCAGTTTAATTATTGTTTAATGTAGATATAATGTATGGTTGTGGCCAAGCGATGTAATATGTGAATTGTATTTCTAAATGTAAATAAATAAAATGTGATGCCAATTGTTGGGGAACATGGACAGAGATGAGGGTTGAGTTTTCCACAAGAGAACTGAGTGTCTGAGAGGGGTCCAAGGGAAAAATTATTTATGGGTATTGATTCAAACCCACTTTCCTGAATTTTATCATTGGGGACAACCTTCTATTTTCTGGTTGAGTGTATGAGAGCCCAATCATTTATAAGAGGGTGGGCGTAAAAAGTAACATCACATAGTTATTGGGAGCATGGGGATGAAGTACAATCAACATTGGGTAGAGTGAGCAGTCAACTGGCTTGGGAAAATAGGGGAAATTCGTATGGGCAGAACATACGATTTTTAGAGGTATGTTTTTGGCATGAAAAGCAAGTAGAGAACATGGAAGTAGAGCACTGGAGTTGGGGCAACCATGGAGGGTGAATTCTGGAGTGTTTTTGGAGCTAAAGACTGAAGAAGCAAGTTGCCAGGCTTGCAGAAGAACTAGGTTATCAGGATTGAACAATGAACTCTTGTGTGAGTTGCATTATAACAACAAGTGATTGTTGTTGTTTTCCTAGTAGTATTTCTAGCAATGAGTTCCCTTGAGTTCCTAGAAGAGAGATTCCTGGTTACCTGTTCCGCAGAGACCCTAATAAACGAATGGGATGTCCGATGGACTAAGAGCAGTGAAGGGGTACATTCCTTGGGTTGGGAAGTTCAAGAGGAAGAGAGTTGGTGGAAATCAAGATAGTTATAGGAGAATACTAGTAGGTTGTGGGATATCTGAGTGGTGAGTGGACAATGAAAGACACCCTTTTCTTGTGGATTCCTAGCCCCAACTTGGGGTGACTTGTTTTTCAAATTTAGATCAACAAGTTTATGGTTGGGCGGAAAGTTTGTTCCAAGCAACTGGTTGCACATTATTTTAAAAAGATAAGTGTTTTCTTGTTTTTATGAGTTATTTCATGAATTTAATCATTGTGCTTAACTTTGTGTATGTCAATGGTTTACTCGTTGTTGTAAATGAGTTTATTAGTCACATTCATGTTCATTTCAGCATGTTGTAGTTGCATATAGTTAAATGGTCTAGGACAGTAGTTAAATCTGCATATAATTTGTAGTATCGGAATTTAGTTAGTAGAGAATTTCGTTTTTATGTATATTTCGCATAGTAATGTTCCTCAGTTAGGTTTGGGGACATTACAGATTGATATCAGAGCTTTTGGTTCAACATTAGACTTTTATGGGCAAGAGATTAGCATGAAGTTGGTAAATTCATCATCTCAACATTTGAGCTATGTCGAATTTGGGGAAGAAGGTAAAATTTGAGTGAAATCACCAAATTTCTAAGCAAATTCAAGTCAGAATTGTCTTCAAAATGGTTGTTATGTAGGGTTCATTTCGACTTCCAAGCAACTAAATTGGCTTAGACAGGTCAGTTGGGCATTTTCACGATGGTGTGTGATGTGTGCACTAAATATTGGCACTCTGCAGTGTGGAATTGGTGGTGCACGGTGTACTAAATATTGGTGTTGCACGATGTGGAATTGGTGGTGCGCATGAAATATTGGTGTGTGGTGTGTGCGCTAAATATTGGCATTGTGCGGAGCGAAATTGGTGGTGCGCATGGAATATTGGTGTGTGGTGTGTGCACTAAATATTAGCACTGTGTATAGTAGAATTGGTGGTGCGCATGGAATATTGGTGTGCAGTGTGTGCACTAAATATTGGTGGTACGCTGTGTGAAATTGGTGGTGTGCGGTGTGTGTGCGCTAAATATTGGCACTACGCGGTGCAGAATTGGTGGTGTGTGCAGAATATGGGTGTGTGGTATGCACATTAAATATTGGCGTTGTGCAGTTCAAAACTTGTGATGCACGCGAAATATTGGTTTGTGATATGAGCATTGAATATTGGCACTACACAGTGCGGTACTTATGATGCACAGTATGCGCATTAAATATTGGCATTGGGAATTATGGAACTTGCACATGATGAATATTGGTGTGTGGTATAAAAGTTGTGTGCGTTGAATATTAGTGCACGATATAAAAGTTGTGGGCATTGGATATTGTTGCATGGTAGGTGCGCTATATATTGGCAATGCGCATTGTGGAACTTATGCATGTTGAATATTGGTGCATAATACAAAATGGGTGTGTGTGCGGGCTTCGAAAAGGAAGAAGAGAAGGACGAAAGGGAAGGAAAATTATCAATGACAAGTGCAGGTTTATTTGGAAAACTATTATAGCAGTAAATCGATGATTTTTCCGTGAAAATTTTCTAGTTTTTGCAGGTCATAAACTTGTGGAGGCATTTTGAGGACCTAAATGACATTTTCGGGTAGTTGACAATAGGAGAATTGTGTACCACTGGGACACACTGTCTTTTCAACTTAAATGAAAGAGATCTGTGAGAGCTTTCCAATGAGCTATCTTGGGTGCAAAACAGGACTTGTGTGAGAAAGTTACACTTGAAAATATACAAGGTATATTTTTGGCACAAGTTCACTTCCAGAGGGCATAACTCCTTGCTTAGAAGTCAATTTGGAGCACAAGAGCATTATATGGAAAGCTTATGGACCATAGTAGTCATACATGGAGCCAAATTGAAATATGGGTACATAAAAATGTACATGAAGATAAAGAAGATACATGTAGCATACAGGGCTAAAATTGGGAAAACGATCAAATTTCTATAGGCCATAACTTTCTACCCAGAACTCAGAATTGGGCAAACAAGTAGTTGTCAAAAAGGTATTGAGGAGGAGAATCCATATATCAACCCAAAAAATTGATTTTAATAGTATTATTTATAGTCAAATCAAAAGAATATGATTGGTGGCATTAAAGAGCGAAAAAATTATGCATTCTTTTTCCAAAATTGTGTATGTATATATTTTTGTCTAACAAAAAATTTATTGCATGCACATTTTCTTGTTGAATTATAGGTCAAGAAAACAAATTTGGCTCTTATATAAGGAATAGAATTATGGAAGATGCCCATGGATCTTACTGTTAATGTTAAGCCATTATTATAGATGTTTGCATTTCATTAGATAACAATAGCATAATCTAAGATCACTGAGAAATACACAATCACAAGAGACACAACATTTATCCTAGGAACCCTCTAAGGGAAGAAAACCCAGCAAAACTTCCTTAATATAGATAGCCAATACAATGCCAAGAGATCTCCATGCTAAAACAGAAAGTCCTCTCCAAGATAGGCGCCACTCTCTCTATCCTTTGCCGGTAACAGATCAGAACTTGTCTCTCACACTGAGCAAGTGAGTTGTCTTCAAATGAGGCGCTGGCCTCCTTTATTTATATAAGTTCTGGCACGTGTGAAGTGTCTCTTCACTGGCAGGGCCGACTTCTCAATCTGGGTGGGTAAACCCACCTTTATTATATTTTTGGGTCTCTTAATTAATTGTTGGGGCTGACTTCTTATTCTGCCTATTACAATTGTCTTTTGACCAATCCGCAAAAGGGGATTTGGTTCTATTACAATAACCGACATGATCAATCCGCAATGGGGATTGATCCTATGAATAATATATCAATAATAATAAGAATACTCTTTGCAGTTACAATATTTCAACACTTACATCCATGAGGAGGAGGTCATAGGTTTGCATATCAACATTGGAAATGTTGAGACAGAGTCTGATGGAAGAAGAGACGAGCATGAGCCTGTAACTATGAGAAGCATACTAAGAGAAGTGTAGAGATATAGGGCAGACAATGAGAAGATTATGAAAGATCAAGAAGAGTTACTACAGAGTCTGAACATGTTGCATAGACAAGCCAATAAAGACTTTGGCACAAAGCAAGTGGATAATGTTAGACATGTGACATCATTTAGATCTCATAGTAGGAGGGATGAGCATGAGAATGACAAACAATTAAGGAGTATGAGCAGACACCATCATACCCTAGAGAAATCCACTAGAAGAGATCATGTGAGTTCAGGGCCATGGAGCAACCCAAGTGTGCATCATGTCGGGAAGCAGAGGAGAAAGCCTGAGGCAAACATTTTGCAAGGCGAACTGAGGAAAATCAAGCCACCAACTTTCAATGGTGAGCACAGGAAGGGAGATAGGGCAAGGCATAACTATTGGAAATGAAGAAATATTTCTAACTGCTTGATTATCCCTCAAGGGTAGAAACAAGAATTACAACCTATCACTTGTGATGAAAGGCACCCATGTGGTGGGATCAGCTTAAACAAGCCAAACACCTTGATGGGAGGAAGTTCACATGGAGGCAGTTCAAAGGATATTTTCAAGAGAAATATTTGTCTGAGCATTACTATGAAAGAAATGTGAAAGAGTTCTTTGAATTCAAATTGGGAAGTATGACAAGGGATGAATATGAGAAGAGGTTATTTGAGTTGTTGAAGTAAGTTGGCTTCATCAAGGATTAAAAGGTCAAAATCCAAAGGTTTCTTAGTGGGTTACCTTCCTTTTATAGTGGCAAGATACACTATGATAACCCTAGTGTTGACGCTTAAAAATGCAACGATGAATACTATGCTCGCAAATTATTGTCAATCTCTATTAATTATTTATATTAATAATAAACTAGTAGGTGGGACCCCCTTGTAGACTTGTGGTGCTATGATTGATATGTTGCGCTTATATTAAGTTTGATATTGTGATGGTACCGACACAGTCTTCTACAGTTCGATGTTTCGAATCATGGTTAAAATGTTATGATGACATTAGATTATTAGTTGATTAATGCATGGGACTGATGGTTTTGATGACTAGTCTCAGATTATGTTAAGGATGCCCTATGGATCAAAGGATTATTATAAGTTTTGTTTTGATATTGCAATTAAACATGGCATTATTTGGTTAATATGATCTTGCAAAGGGAATATTGGGGCTCTTTTAAATAAAAGGACTATACAGAAGCTCTAATGTGATATTATTGTAAAAAAGAAGGGTGCACAAACCCTTGCTGCTATATTTATGCACCTTATTGGATGTTATATGTTGAATGCACATGGGTTAATGTTATAGCATATTTTTATTTTGGAGAGTTTGACATTACCAAAGGTGGCGCACTATGCAAATGGATATGGCAATAGTTATGTGGTTGATTTAATGCTTAGTGCTATGGTGAATTGGTTGGCTCGTACGTTGAATTGAATGAAGTTGGGGGAAGAAGTGACGTGCATTTACTGCACGTCACTCAAACACCCCTCGATCCCATCACCCTAGTCATACTTGCGTTTTGGTTTTTGGCTCTGGTGGTTGATGATGCTCCACATTATTCGGTTTTGATGGAGGCATACAGTCTAGCTCCTTCATCATGCAGGCTTTCCAGGTATGGGTTCCTTACTCTTCCATCCATGATGGTTTCTCTGCCCTTTGAATCAATATTTGGCTCAGGATTGCTCGCGGTCTGTGTTTTTCTTAAGCTATTATTGGATATTTGAACAATGTAATTGGTGTTGTGTCTGTGAGTTCTTTTGGCGATTATTCTGGACTGTTGATTTAAAAAAAAGAAGAAGGAATGGTTATGCTCTCCTTGTTGTGGGTAATCTTTGCATGAGTTTATGGATAAAATAGCAGTGAAGCATGCTTGGTCAGCTTGGGTTTTGAGTCTGGTTCTCTGTGGAAATTTGTTATTCAGTTTGATAAGCTATGAGCTTTGTGCATGGGTGTTACAACCAGTTTATGTGTTTAAAAGTTTCCACTCCATTTCATCTCTTTGGTTGATATTTTTCGAGCCTCTAGATTGCAATGTGAACTTTTGAAAGTTTAAAGTTTTTCTTGCCTTGACTTGGAAAATCCCCAAGATGTTAGCTATCATTATGTTTCCCTTGTTGATTTGTTGCTTGGAAAATGGCACAATTGGTTTAACGTCACCCAGAAGTTAAATGGAAGCATTATATATGCTTTTGGTTGGCTATGAGTTGTGCTTGGACACTCACATTACAATGTTGTTAAGAGATTCACTTATTTTTGTTCCCTGTTGGAGGTGGTTGACTGTCATTTTTTTGGTAACCCTCGCAGTCGAGAGTATGGTTACTTGTTAAATGTGTATGGTAAAGTTTGAAAGGCACAAGTTGTCTGCGTTTTCAAGGACTTATTCCTTTGGCTAAGCCGTCTGTTCTTATTCGCCATTTGTTGTGTTTAAACCCTAAATACGACATTGATATCGTTTCAATCTATTAAGGTCATAACCCGCACATAGGTAGATCAATGTATTCGGATGTAATAAAGGTCAATATTAATAAGGCCTTTCAATAAAATAGAATAAGGCGGATGTAAGAAGACCTAATAGAAGCTTCCGCTTCTAGGAGGATCTTTCTCTAGATGCTTCTCTTAATAGACATATTTAGTATAAATAAGGGGCGAGGGTATGTGAACCCTAGCTTGGAGATTATTGTAACAGAGCATTGCTCGATTGGAGGTTGCCCCCTCGAAGAGGCCTGTGAACATTGCTTTCTAAATCAAAGTGCTTTTTCTATTGCTATTTCGTATATCATTTCTGTGTATTGTGAAGATTATGCTGGATATTTTACTGTTATTCTGCCATTTCTAGCATTTTATTTCTGTTCTGCATATTTTATATATCTGGTATCTTGCAAGTGGTATCAGAGCACTTTCCTTGGAAGAAATTGTGGGTATTTTTTTTTCAGGGTAGAGACGTATTCCGACGTCTTCAAGCCACAGAGATATGTCGTTACGCGCATAAACCTGCGGTTGAAGGATTCATACATGCAGGAAATACAAGTGGTTCTTAAGCGCACATCTGTTGGCCACCCTTGTAACCCCTGTTGGTACCCCTTCGAGTGGTAGCGCATCAGACAACACCTGTGTACGGATCGGCCTAGATTTCCTGAAGCCCTCTTTAGATAAACCTATCGGCCGTCGGACTGCTATAGTGTCAGCGAGAACAACACTCGGGAAGATACTCTCTAGTACCTGGGTAGTTGGGTAGTACGACTAAGGGTATGGTCTATC
>JASDQU011177927.1:967-15450 GCA_032191745.1 Picea mariana
AGAGAGAGAGAGAGAGTTTATAAGTGGAAAAACTCAAATTTTCTAGTGAGTTTATTTTTTCTGGCAAAATGAAGTTTGGCCTTGATTCATTCATTTTTTTTTAAATTTCAATGATTTGGGTCATATTAAAATTGGGCCAAAACTCAATTCCTAATAGATTTGGAGAATAATTTATGTAGAAAAGGGTTGAGTTTGTCAAATTTTAAACCAATCTAGTATTCTAAACTTGTTATGGATGGACTAATAATTTTAGATTGATTCAATTGCATATATTATATGTTAATTGTACACAATCCAGTGACAAAAGATGTATTTCAAGACATTTAAAGTATTTTTACATTAAAAACGAAAATTTCATCAATTCAAAATTATAATTTCAACAAAAATAATCTCCAAAAAAATATAAAAAACATAGAATATTTAACTTTCTTAACACATTTCCTATATTATTATTATTATTATTATTTAATATTAAGATTGACTAACATATACGTAATTATATCACCTTAAACCAGTCCTTAACAAGATCCATACCTTTGAGTGATGCGGTGCCTCCAATGTTGCTCCTCTCCATCCTACGATTCATCACATGACTTAATTATATTTCAGAACAATAATTAAAGATGTAACAACCTGTAGAAATTAATGACTAAAGATGAATACCTGAATGAGATTATTTTCATTTCGATAATAAATTATTCTCTACTAAACAAGACCAACCATGTGAAGGTGGAAGCTCTTTTGTCCCCTCCCCCCCTCTCACATCACTCTCATTTCCCCATGCCCAATCTATCTAGATTTTACAACTATAATTAGAAATGAAATTAACATTAAATGTAATCAAAAAACATTCATCGCCATGTGTTAAAACAAAAAACATGAAAGCAAATAACATTCATGACATTTAGGAAAACAAAATACATTACATTGGACCAGAAATATATTGGATTTATATTAATAATAAAATGTCTAATCATTTGTTTTTCTTCTTCTTCTTCTTCTTCCTAGTATCCATGAAAGCACAAATTAATTCATCATCATCATCATTTAACTGATCCCCCACAGTTATTGGGCCTTCTTGAAGTGTTGCATCATCAGTACTCAACACCTCACGCCATGATGAACTTCTAGTATTTCGGCGTGGAGGTTGAGGATGTGCATGGGCATCCACTACTGCAACAACAAAAAAAATTCAAATGATATTGTTATTCACTGTTCCTAGGGAAATTGAATTAATACAAGTTTAATTACAATGTTTTATACCTGGATTAGTCGGTGTAGTAGAAACATTAGCTAGTGGCCGCATTGTTGTTTTTGCGCTTGTTGATCTCTGCTCTCGATCAACATCTACATGCTCTGCCATATGAAACAATATAAGTATTTAGTACATAATATACCCTAAATATTAATACTCATTGAAAAATGGAAAAACATTAAAAATGTGCGCATACCACTATGTAATGGTCCTTCGGCCACATCGCTTGAATCAATATGGGGTTCGGTATGTGGTTCAGTGGGTACATCAAGAGCATTGGTATCATTGTTACTCTCCTGCGAATGTGGAAAAGACACACATTATTTTACATATTAAATGAATAAAAAATATATTTCACATTACAAGTAATCAATGAGTAAAAACTAATCGACAAGTTTTTAATTTCATTTTATTTACCATGTCCTCTAGAGAGACACATGGCGATTGCCCCAAGATTCTTCATCACACCACCATGCCATCAAAACCCTGCGTGAACCTGACCTTTAGATCTTCTTCTGTGGCTTTGTCATTGAACAAATCCCCCTGCATTGAGCAATATCAAAATCATTAGTCACTAGCTGCAATGAATTACATATTTAGTGACGATGATAAAAAAAAAAATTAAAATGTTTAGGCACTTACAACCCATGACTTCAATCTCCTGTAACCACCTTGGCCCTGTTTATGTTGGTCATGTTTGTCTTGTCTTGCCTTTGTTTCCTTGGAAGTGTCTTGGAGTCTACGCAATATTTTGAAATATGTTAGATATTGATTGTTTTCCTCGTAAAGTAAATAAAATACCATCATAGTAAATTGAAAACGCCTCTTACCTTCCAAGTCTAGGTGGTTTCTTCCCTTATGCTTTCATCGCTAATTCTCTTGCATCAAGAATAATTTCTTTCCACTCCCTCTCGGGGACAACCAAAGGGCGTTCGCACTTGGGGTCCTATACTAATTTATTCCTATATGCCTCTCTAACATGTTTCAAATTCTTTCCGGTCCTTTTTAGGACTTCCAGCTTATTGAACGAGTCAAGAAACTCACCAAACAGTCTGGAGATAAGAAGGCTTTTCAGTTTGGAATCTTGTCGATTCCATTGTAGTTGAATGGTCGAGCCAAAAAGTTCTAATGCATAGTCATGAAAACTATTGTAGAACACATTGTTTCTTGTAAAACATCATCATCATTAGTAATTTAAATCTCACTGATATGTGATTGTTTAAACAATTATATAACGGGAATCTCTATAAAGACATATATTAAATACCTGGTAGCTGTACTATTTTTAGAGGAATAATGTCCTGGTAAACCAAAAATGATACCGCGGTTGTTCCTGTGCTTTGGATACGTGTAGCACCAGGGTAACAATCAACTGAAGAATGATCAGTTCCATGATCATGATCACCACCTGCATGATCTGGTGTGTGTTGTGGGGGCGTGGCATCACCCCTATAAGCCATAGAATCGGTCTCAGGCGGCACACTTGCGGTGGAAAATAGCCTGGTGGCTACATGGCCATGCGGGTTCATTGTTGCAGTCCCGCTGATGCTACTAGGAACTTCCCCTTCCCCTCTCATCGATCTCACAAAATTCTACAATGAGAAATATGTGTTAATTGCATATATCAAATTACAAAATTTAAAACCAAAAATTTATAGTGTTAGATGACATGACTTACCCCATAATTTTCTATCTTAACGTGTAATTCAGCTATCCTTTGGAAATCCTCAGTAGTTTCCGGCCGAGCAACGACCAAATCCCAGAATTCCCTATCGGCCTTTCTTAGGGACAATTCTATTGTCTGCAAGGGGTCTCTAGAATCAAATATATCTTCATCGCTTATATATTCATCATTTTCGGTCTATGCAGTGCTAGGAATGGGGACTTTACCCCGATAAACATATTTTCCATGCTCAGGGCCTTTTCCCCTGATGTCGACGCACACTCCCTCCACAACCTGCAGGTCAGAAGGTCCACGTCAACACAGGATATTTTCTTCACTACTGGCCCAAAGAACTCCAAATGGTTCTTCTATTTCCCTGTCGGGAAATCTGCACCCACAGTAAACTCTCATGGGATCCCCTCTTGCACTTGGGAGATCAGGTTTCACGCTTTCGCAAGTCCGAAGGTCAAGCATTGGTTTCTTGAATCCCCGAAACCCGTAAAAAGTCAATGCTGACCTTTCCTTTTTTCCTTTCGAGATTTTCCCTATCACGATTTCAGCGATCATGATGTTGAGAAACTTGTCTCCCCGACTTCCAAATCCCGATTTACCGAAAATCCAATACACTCGAGAGATTTGACTTTTCACTGCCACGTCACCTCTATTGGGAATTAGGGCTTCACAATATCGTGAATCCTAATGCAATGTGTTCGGCACTTTACTCCATGAAACTCCAAAACTGTCAATGGAGTTGACTCCGTGTCAATGGTGCACCACCTGTCCTCTTACTGACTCTGTTGTGGCCCACACAACCCCCTTAGCTTTCGGGACTTCGCGATTTGGGATATCGCGATTCTTGTTGCAATGTTTACAGAATTTCAACCCACGAAATCCTGATACAAGCATCCACGTGTAAATCCAATGGCCCTTATGGCTCGGATCTACGGTCCTACTCCTCCTGAGCTTAGAAAATTTCAACGCTTTCACCGTAACTTCCCTACTCCTCTGCGAGATCTAACGGCCCATGGGATTTCGTGAATCCTTTGCTTCACTGCCTCCTGAGCATGAAAATCTTTCAATGGTCTAGATCCCTTCGGCTGGATCCAATGGCAACTGTTGCTCCTCCCGAGCTTCTGCACATTCCTCCCAGTCTTGGAAGAATCCCAAGTATTCCAAAGGTCTCACCCTTTGCCTCCTTTTTCTTCTCTACCAACTCTTCGAATATGAGCTTCATCGCGCGTATGAAAACATTGTTCCTCCTGATCTTTGTGTACTCAGAACCCGTCAAAGGGTTCTATATCTTTTGCACTCCTTGCAGTTACGACTTTGTGCTTAAAAGCACTTGCCCTTCTAAGCTTTTCCTTCTTTTCTAACCCTCGAAGGATTCTTCAACTCCTGCACCTCGACAGAGTATTCACATTTACGCAAGGGTGCTATCCACCCTGAGTCTTCCTGTAGCTTCGACCTCCAAGTAAAACTTGTCCTTTTTCCTTTCTCCCTCAGATGGAGAATTTAGATGTCTCCTAGCTCTCCGTCTATTCAAGCAACCTATTTCTAAGTACTTCTGGGTATTCAATAACCCTATGTATATACTCAATGCCCACTTGGCAAAGTCTCTTGCAGAACTCCTCAGAGATTTTGTTTTCTTCTGAACTCAATAGAGTTCTTTCTGTGTGCTCTGGCACTTACTCAATGCCCTCCTGGTAGAGTGTCAAGAACCCTTAGTGATTCTTGCTTCTAGCGAACTCACAACCGAGTTCCTCTGTGCACTCCTTTGCACCCGCTCGATACCCACCTAGCAGAGCTCTACAGAACTCACAATATAAGATTTTTCTGCAACTATGATTCGCTTACACAGCCTCACCTCCTAAGGTATTCAGCAACCTCACAGCCTTCTTCAAGTTATCGACTTCAGTTACTGTGCCGCAGCACGTCTTTTCCTGAACCTGAAGAATTCAGAAATGCACCTTCTGTACATGGCTATCAGAACCCGCAGCGTTCTGTCACACCCTCTTGGTGTGAAGCCTCAAAGACTTCTTAAGATTGAAGCCAAAACAACCACTGCAAATGCATAAGAACAACACACATTCACAACACAGATTTATAGCATACATTCATGTCATATGAAGAACACTCGCAGACATTCATTTAACACATAGTCATGCAGGAAAACTACTATTTATATTAAAATGGAAAATGCCTGTATTTACAAGGTGTTCCTAAACACGGCCTGTAACAAGGTCTTAGTTCTTCTCTTCTGCTCCCTACTATCAGATTCTAACTCAACTCTTATCTTGCTAGCTACTACCCCTACTACTCCAAAAGATACCAATGATCTCTTTTACTTGAGGTGGCTCTTTGAGCTCTCCCCTCCAATCTACCTACCCTATTCAATTACATTGAATGGGATGTCTAGTCTGCTATCCAGATCTATATCTTAGCCTTACAAAACATTTAAGGCCGATATACTCTATGACTGCACAAAGGCACGACTTTATGGCTCAACAACCTAAACATTTAATTACATTCAATTTTAAATCAAAATGAGGACAACGCCTCTCTTTAGTTTTGAATACATGTGAAATATGTGGTTGGCTGGCTGGTGGGATGATGTGGAGAGATGCTCCTGCATCAGCCCTGATCACCACTCTGGAAGAATTTCAATAAGAATGTTAGTACGTGCAAGAAATATTCAAAAAACAATATATGAACTAATGGAATATTGGCAAATATTATCAAATGAAACATTCACACATACAAATTAGCAAATATTTGGAAATGAAACATCGAGCAAAATTTAGCAAATGGAACATTCAGAAATAAAATAAAATTTTGTCACAAACGAAACATTCACAAATTAAGTAATCCCTTTTTAAGTTTGGTTATAATGGGTTTTGTAAAATTCAAGGTAAAATTCATTGCAACTTGAAGTTCTTGGTATTCTATCTTGTGCACTACTTCTTGGGAGTTGCACTAGGCTGGGGAGGTGACTCTTTGATATCTCTTGGTCTATTTTGATGGTGATAAACTTGTAAACTCTTGAATTGTTGTTGGGTTTTCTTCCAAGGTTGATTTTCCTAGGATAAATTCTTGTGTTCTTGTGCCTACTGTGCATGGTTAATATTTCTAGATATTGTTATTTATGTTGCATTGTAATAGTTGAGATTCTCAGTGTATAATCATTCTATGATAACTGTGGCACGAAACGCAATTTTTCATTGAAATTATAAAACAATAACTATCAGATCCGAGAATCAGAGAATTCAACAAGGATGTAGTAAGGTAGTTTCCATGAGAGAAAGTGATAAGTCGGCTCTATCAAATGAACATTTCCAAGCCATCTAGTGCAACATAAGTGCTTGCAATGGAGCTATGTATATACAACATTGATTTATGTTCTTGGAAAGGTGAGGAGGTCGGTAGAAGCATTGGATGTCTTTCGTGTGATGTGTGTCCTTCCACGCTAATAATGTGGAATTTCTACATTGAGATCCTCGGCTTGAACCGAATGTTGTGGTCTATAACGTTGTCTTAAATTCCCATGTTCGTTGGATGTAATGGAAAGGATCCTTTTGGGTGTTGCAACAAATCAGGAAAAGTGGGTTGAAATTTTTTCCAAGATGATTTGAATGGGGCCAAAGGATGGCTTGAAGCCCAAACCATTAGAAAGGATGTGCATAACAAATTCAAGGATGTAATCCAAATCCCAAGCAATATGGGATAGCTTCATGAAGGTCCAATATGGAAGATGGCCCATGGAGAAATAAAATACATGTTGAAACTCAAGAGAGAGGTAGCGTCACCGTGTTATAGAGTTTTGGTGCTTCTAGTGATTATATCTCCCAAACTAGGAAAAAATATTCTAACACCCCATTTTAGATAACATAAAAACCTTTCAAATGATTTTCTCCATGGATTATGAGCTTTTGCGCGGTAGTGGAGGGTGATTCATAGCTACTTTGGATAGTGGAGTTAGTCCTATAACTAGTACATACTCCTTCCTTGTCTATTTTAGTGGTTAGGATAGATTTTAATCCTCTGCTAAATTCTCCCTTGTTTTAGCACTGGGAATCATTTTCAGATTGCATGGAAGACAAGCCCAGTACCCATCAGGTTATATGTGAATGTAAGAGTGTTTTAAAGGGTCAAATGGAAAAAGACTCAAAATGATAATGTTCTAACTCAAAAAACAGGGCTAGCATGCACCAACAATCAAGGTCTTGGATAACTTCAATCGGTAATTTGGGAGTAAATATGAATAGAGGGAAGAACTGAATGGAAGGAATGCAAGGGCTATTGTAAACATCAGGTCTGCAAAATCCTAAGGAGGAAAGTTTCTTAACACAAGATATTCTAGTCCTAGTACAATTTCCTTGTAAAATTTGTATAAGATATTTGGAGAATGAAAATTTTGAAGGTGCTAGGCCTATTCCTACACACCACGACCAGATCACCTCTCATTGGCAGTCCATGTATTTTGAACTGAAATTCATGGAGGGGCTAATGGGGCTCTTGGGAATAAAATAAAGGGTCAGCATGGGCACCAAATGGAAAAAAGAGGTGTTAACTATACCAACCCATGACAGGTAGGCACTAAATGAATGTTGTAAGCAAGGACTTTATCTTGCCTATTGAGCATCCATTCACTGGGAACAAATCGAATACTCCACTAAATTAGGGTTTATGTTTTACATGATGAATTGATGATGGAAGAAAGTGGGTGTGCGAGTCAAATTTGAGTCTAGAAACCCTCACATGTCATTAAGGCATTCGAATAGTCTATCAATGTCAAATTTTAATGCATTCAGAAATAGTTTGAAAAACATTCAATGTTGGCCCCATTTACAGGTCACTGTTGCCCGTGTCTAGTCCTAGTACAATTTCCTTGTAAAATTTGTATAAGATATTTGGAGAAATATAATTTTGAAGGTGCTAGGCCTATTCCTACACACCACGGAAAAATCACCTCTCATTGATAGTCCGTGTATTTTGAACTGAAAGTCATGGAGGGGTTAATGGGGCTCTTAGGAATAAAAGAAAGGGTCAACATGGGAACCAAATGGAAAAAAGAGGTTTTAACTATACCAACCCATGATAGGTAGGCACTAAATGACTTTTGTAAGAAAGGAATTCATCTCGCCTAATGAGTATCCACTCACTGGAAACAAATCGAATACTCCACTAAATTAGGGTTTATGTTTTACATGATGAATTGATGATGGAAGAAAGTGGGTGTGCGAGTCAAATTTGAGTCTAGAAACCCTCCCATGTCATTAAGGCATGTGAATAGTCTATCCATGTCAAACTTCAATGCATTCGGAAACAGTTTGAAAAACATTCAATGTTGGCCCCATTTATAGGTCATCGTTGCCCGTGTCTAGTCCTAGTACAATTTCCTTGTAAAATTTGTATAAGATATTTGGAGAATGATAATTTTGAAGGTGCTAGGCCTATTCCTACACACCATGGCCAGCTCACCTCTCATTGACAGTCCGTGTATTTTGAACTGAAAGTCATGGAGGGGCTAATGGGGCTCTTGGGAATGAAAGAAAGGGTCAACATGGGCACCAAATGGAAAAAAGAGGTGTTAAATATACCAACCCATGATAGGTAGGTAGTAAATGAATGTTGTAATCAAGGACTTTACCTCACCTAATGAGCATCCATTCACTGGGAAAAAATTGAATACTCCACTAGATTAGGGTTTATGTTTTACATGATGAATTGATGATGGAATAAAGTGGGTGTGCGAGTCAAATTTGAGTCCAGAAACCCTCCCATGTCGTTAAGGCATGTGGATAGTCTAACCATGTCAAATTTAAATGCATTCGGAAACAGTTTGAAAAACATTCAATGTTGGCCCCATTCACAAGTCATTGTTGCCCATGTCTAGTCCTAGTATAATTTCCTTGTAAAATTTGTATAAGATATTTGGAGAATGATAATTTTGAAGGTGTTAGGCCTATTCCTACACACCACGTCCAGATCACCTCTCATTGACAGTCCATTTATTTTGCACTGAAAGTCATGGAGGGGCTAATGGGCCTCTTGGGAATAAAAGAAAGGGTCAGCATGGGCACCAAATGGAAAAAAGAGGTGTTAACTATACCAACCCATGACAGGTAGGAACTAAATGACTGTTGTAAGCAAGGACTTCATCTTGCCTAATGAGCATCCATTCACTGGGAACAAATTGAATACTCCACTAAATTAGAGTTTATGTTTTACATGATGAATTAATGATGGAAGAAAGTGGGTGTGCGAGTCAAATTTGAGTCCAAAAACCCTCCCATGTCGTTAAGGCATGTGAATAGTCTATCCATGTCAAATTTCAATGCATTTAGAAATAGTTTGAAAAAAATTCAATGTTGGCCCCATTCACAAGTCACTGTTGCCCATGTCTAGTCCTAGTACAATTTCCTTGTAAAATTTGTATAATATATCTGGAGAATGATAATTTTTAAGGTTCTAGGCCTATCCCTACACACCACAGCCATATCACCTTTCATTGACTATCCGTGTATTTTGAACTTAAAGTCATGGAGGGGCTAATGGGGCTCTTGGGAATAAAAGAAAGGGTCAGCATGGGCACCAAATGCAAAAATGAGGTGTTAAATATACCAACCCATGACAGGTAGGCACTAAATGACTGTTGTAAGAAAGGACTTCAGCTCACCTAATGAGCATCCATTCACTAGGAACAAATCGAATACTCCACTAGATTAGGGTTTATATTTTACATGATGATTTGATGATGGAAGAAAGTGGGTGTGCGAGTCAAATTTGAGTCCAGAAACCCTCCCATGTTGTTAAGGCATTCGAATAGTCTATCCATGTCAAATTTAAATGCATTCAGAAACAGTTTGAAAAAATTTCAACGTTGGCCCCATTCACAGGTCATTGTTGCCCGTGTCTAGTCCTAGTACAATTCCCTTGTAAAATTTGTATAAGATATTTGGAGAATGATAATTTTGAAGGTGCTAAGCTTATTCCTACACACCATGGCCAGATCACCTCTCATTGCCAGTCCGTTTATTGATCCCTTTTAGTTTTGGGTTGTTAGTTTTTCCAATTGCACACACCTTTAGCAGGTGCCATGAAAAATCCCTTTATACCTTTTTGCCAAAATGCCAAGAATACCTAACCTTATTTGTCTTTGTGTGTAGGTACTAGCTCAGGGCATAGGAACTTGGAACTAGAACTTGGCTTTCGGGCTAATTTCTTTAAGTCAAGTCAACTTTTACCATGCCCAAAATTGAGAGCCAACTTATCTTAAAATGAAAAATTTGACTCAAAAAACCAAAACTTTTATGAGAAAACCTCATTTTTCATGAGCTTCTCTTGGTTTTGAGAATAGTTCATTATCTACTAAATAGGGGCAACCATGTGAAGGTGGAAGCTCTAATTATTCCCCCCCCTCACATCACTCTCAATTTCTCCATACCTAATATGAAATAATAAAGAACATGTAAAATACTATATTATACAAAATAAAAACATATAAAGATCATCATATAAAACACATACCTCTATATATCATTCATATTATTCTTCATCAAACTCAACATCGTCAATATCATCTTCATTATGAACATTTTCATTTCCCCAATACCCAATCTATCTAGATTCAACAACTATAATTAAAAACGACACTAAGAATACATGAAATAAAAAAAACATAAGAGATCTATAGTACAAATGACTCACCACATGTAGGAATATCATTGATATTCTTCTTCATCCAACTCATCATATTTTGTATCATCATCTGGTATTTCAGAATCATCATCGAATGGATTGGCCTTTTCAACATCATCATCAGTACTGTCATAATTTTCCATAATATCATCATCATATATAGTGTCATCGAGAACATTATCATCTACATCATATGGTCAATCAACTTCTTCGACTTCGTCATCTGACGATACATAGTCTACCTCCTCATGTTTCTCTGTATCACCTTCTAGTTATTGAATACCATCTTGTTATAGTACATTATACTTTACAGGCCTTCCTCTTGGATCATATATAACAACAAACGACCAACTTGGTTTACCGGGAACCTCGCAATAGAATACCTACTCACATTGGCTTGGAAGAACATAACTTTTTAGACCTGACTCAAATGTCCTTGTATTAACCATGGTAAAACCATTTTCATGTTGAATAACATTTCTTTCAGGATCAAGTTCATTTATCCGTAAACGATACCATTTAACCTCAAACAAAATTATCTTGAAGGATTTGAAGTCACACTCGATTATATCATCCAAATGTCCATAATATCTATTTTATGTTAGTCTTGGATGTTTGTCACTTCTAGAAGAAACATTAGTGACTTGAAACACTGCAGTTATCCCTGAATTGGTGGTTTTCTTTGTGTCATCCACCCTTTTGATGCGAAATTTTTGACCATTATACCACATAGCTTTGTGGCGCTTCAACTGCAATATTCCTGAAAAGTACAAAATAAATTAATAATTAATAAATGTATTTAAACTTAATAAATATTAAAAAATAATACATTAACATTTTGTATAATAATAGAAAGTGTGGGTAAAATTTTATATGCTTACCTGTTTATCTTTTAAACCATATGCTAAATCAATCTCCCTCTGTGTAAGATTTTGATATTCATTACGATGAGCTCTTTTAATTAATGTAGTCGTCCCTTCCCACGATAACCTACCATGATGTTGTTCACATTGTTATATCCATAGCTTCATCCAATCAAGATTGTTAGCAATGTATAAACGTAGTGCATCCCACACTCGACCAGCTGCACTGAAAAAAATATAAATTAGTAAGAATAATGAATAATAATAATTGATGGAGGTATAATATAAATTGAAGAAATACAATATGGATAAAAATCAAATAATATAATACCTTTCACTTTCCTCATTTTACCCTTCCCGACCAAGACCTCCACTTCAGATATTTTGACGTTATTGACACCCCAAATGCAATGCATATTAATTTTCCTCCCTAAATCAAGAAGATAATCTCTAATATACACTAACGTTTGATATACCATATACACCTTCACCATAGAACCCTCAGGGCATGCTCTTTGTATAACTAAAGCCTTCAATGACTTCAAGTGTCTCTCCACTATCCACATTGACCTCGTGTGTACAGGTCCACAAAATTCAATCTCCTCGACCTGGTGTATAAGGTAGTGTTCTTACGCATTGAAAAATGTTGGAGGTAGATACTTTTCAATTGCACACATTAAACAAGGAATTTATCTCTTCCAATATTTTATATCTTCCTTATGGATTTCTTTAGATGAAAACCACCTACAAATGTTATGAGAACAAAATATGTTTCAACAAAGACAATATTGTATACACGAATATTACAAGTAAAACGCATGTCATCAACAACTTCTACTCCATTTTTATTACATATAAATAATAATATGTAATTCAGTTGCCGTTATTTACCTCATGTATTTTCCAAGGTCGTATATAACTTGTTTTACGTTGTTGTCAATGCTGTCGGGAAAAGATAGAGGTAGCACATACTGCAACAAAACAATGGCACATTAATAAATTTCTGATTTCATATTAACAATATATTTACAAAATTTAAAAATATTACATCTATTCTTACCAATACATAACAAATATACAAAAGAAATTACCTTGATGAAGGTATGCCAGTCATGAGTTTTTAACCCACCAAATTCACCTTTCTTTGTTAATATATTCTTGATGGTTGAAGAAAATCCTGTTGGAAATCTAATTTTTTGAATGAGCTCTTTTACAACATTGCTTTCATCTTCTTTGGCTATTTCGATCGACTCCATTAGTCCTATTTAAATCAATAATATTTAGCATTGCATGATTGGCTTCTTGAATGTCACTACAAATTTTAGAAATTTTTTCTTTGTCATGCCTTCCATCTAAGATTCTCCACAACATTTATGTTACATTCTTCCCGATATGCATTGTGTCGAACAAATGAGTTATTTCTAATTGCTCATAGTAGGGCGACCTACTTAATTGTTTGGGGAAACTTTTCATTCCTCGTGGAAGCATATCAATGCATTCACGACCAACTATATGTTGCATAAATGAAATTAACACAACAATTGTTAGATTATACACAGTATACATGAGAATTCAACACAATTAAAAAATGTAATATATTGCATATGATGATGAAGATTGACTTACATTGACAATTTGCTCTGTTATATTCCAACTTCCATAGGTGTGGTGTCATTCTTCGTGGTTTTATCCCACTCTCCTCTTTACCATTGAAAATATGTTTATCGGTATGTCGATACCTATGGTTATTAGGGAGAAAGTGCCTATATTCATCAAACACCTCATTTCCTAAACTTCTTGAATGACAAGATCTCATCCTCCACAAACTGGACATGCAAATTTACCTTTTGTTTGCAGACCTAGAAGATACAAACAATGGAAGCATTAGTTATATAACAAGAAATTATTTAAAAAACAAACCTTATAATATCATCAGCATCTAACTTATTTAATTGAAATAGTGTGTTACATACCACAAAAATGTGTTAGTCCCAGTGCATCATGAATTGTCCATGTAAGAATCCCATGGAATTGAAATCCTCTGTGACCTATTGGTCTAGAGATGTTGTACATAGTGATGTCCTCCCATAACTTTAACAGCTCATCGACAAGAGGCTCAATATATACATTCATATCTTTCACTTGGTACTTACCTAAATGGTTAAAAAATACACATAATTACTACACCTTGTATACATATATGAAATTATGCAATGTACAAGACAAATGAAATATTAAACATTAAAAAAAAAAATATCGTTATAAAAATATAACTGGAAAAGTCATTGCCAACATTGTGTGCTCTCTCTTTATTGACATCCAAGGAGGAAGGTTATTGTTTATAACAAAAATAGGCCACACCGAGTAGATAGACCTAAGCTCACCAAATGGATTTACACAATCAACTGACAATGAAATCCTAACATTACGAGGTTCTTCTTTAAAAATTGGCCATCTTTCTTCGATATTTTTATATAAAGAACCATCTGTAGGCATTCAAAGAACATCATCTTCACTTCTATTCTGTGGAAGGTAATCCATAAACTGTGCTATGTTCTGACATCTAAATAGTCGTTGCAGGCATGGAATTATGGGAATATAACGAAGAACCTTCTGAGGCACCTTTTTTGTTAACTGATCAGTTTGATATCTACTAATTTGACATTGTGGGAAATTCAATTCAAATTCATATTGTCCATAATATATTATGTGATCATTGGGGCATGCATCAATAGCCTGATATTCCATTCCAATTTCTTTTAGAATGGTTGATAATTCTCAGTATGTGCGAGGTAACTTATTTGGTGATGGTAATAAATATTCACCTATACACCTACAACAACAATATACAAAAGAAAAAATCAATAATGAAAATTATAATAATCATTATAAATATTGCATCCTTAATTTAGACATCATTTGACACTGAAAATAAAATAAAATAAAAGTTGAAAATTGCATAAAACTGTAAAATTATGTTGCTTACCTTAGGATTTGTGTCATA
>JASDQU011177928.1:8058-22048 GCA_032191745.1 Picea mariana
GGTCCTATGTGATGTCATTCCCATGGACGTCTGTCATGTATTGTTGGGGAGACCATGGCAGTATGACCGGAATGTGGTTCATGACGGAAGGATGAACACATATACTTTGGAAAAGGATGGGAGGACACACAGACTGCTTCTGATAAAGGATAAAGAAGTGATTGGAAGTAAGTAGTACCATACTTCTCATGAGTGGGAAGGAGCTACTTACAGAGATGGAGAAGAAGGAAGATCCACAATTCTTTGTGGTCAGGAAACCGAGAATTGTCCTGAATAGCACAAGAGTGGATGACCTACCAGATGAGATTCAGGAACAACTGGGAGAGTTCGCTGATATCATCGTGGACGAACTACCTCATTCGTTGCCACCGATGAGGAGTGTGAGTCACCATATTGATCTCATACCAGGGAGTAGTTTGTTGAACAAGGATGCGTACATATTGACACCACAAGAGAATGAGGAGGTTAAGAAGCAGGTCCAGGAACTGCTGGATAAAGGACTGGTCAGGGAGAGTCTAAGTCTGTGTGCTGTTCCGACAATATTAAGTCCGAAGAAAGACGGAGGCTGGAGGATGTGTACAGACTCTAGAGCTATCAATAAGATAACCATCAGGTATAGATTTCCATTACCGAGAATGGATGATCTGATGGATTGCCTGAGTGGGACAAATTATTTTTCAACGATTGATCTGAAGAGCGGATATCACCAGATTCGCATGAGGGAAGGTGACGAATGGAAGACAACGTTCAAGACAAATGAAGGTTTGTACGAATGGTTGGTCATGCCGTTTGGCTTGACAAACACACCGAGCACATTCATGAGGCTGATGAATGAAGTCTTGCGGGAATTCATCGGAAAGTTTGTAGTCGTATATCTGGATGATATATTGATCTACAGTAAGATGAAGGCTGAACATTTAAAACATTTGGCCATTGTAATGAGGAGGCTACAACAAGAGAAGCTGTTAATCAACATGAAGAAGTTTTCCTTCATGAAGAAAGAGCTCATTTATTTGGGTTTTGTCATATCAGAAAATGAGTTGAAGATGGATCCAGAAAAGGTGAAAGTGATCAAAAGTTGGCCATCACCCAGGAATGTTTTTGAGGTGAGGAGTTTCCATGGTTTGGCTAGTTTCTACCGAAATTTCATTCGAAATTTCAGTGGGATTAGTGCGGCAATGATGGACATAGTGAAGAAGCGGCACAAGTCTTTTCATTGGATAGAAGACGCTGAGAAAAGCTTCAATCTGTTGAAGCGGAAGATCACAGAGAAACCAATTCTGGTGTTGCCTGATTTCCAGAAGACATTTCAGGTGAAATGTGATGCCAATGGTTATGCTATAGGAGCGGTCTTGAGTCAAGAGGACAGGCTAGTTGCATATTTCAGCGAGAAGCTGGATGAAGCAAAGATGAAATACTCCACATATGATAAAGAGTTTTACGCTGTCATACAGGCATTAAAGAAGTGGAGGCATTACTTGATCCCAAAAGAATTTGTATTGTACAGTGACAATCATGCATTGCAGTTTGTGAGTCAACAAGATAAGTTGAACTAGAAGCATGCAAAATGGGTAGAGTATATGCAGAATTTTACATTTGTAATCAAACACATTTTAGGAACTGTTAACAAAGTGGCTGATGCTTTGAGCAGGAAATGTTTGCTATTGCAGGAGTTCTGAGTCAAAACCTTGGGTTTTAAAAATCTGAAAGACATGTATGTCAGAGATGTAGACTTTGGAGAAGCATACGAGGTAGATGAGAATCCAGTTCTCAGGGATCAGAGCCCATGGATAGATTACATGATCCAGGAGGGATTTCTACTCAGAGGCAATCAATTATGCATTCCAAATTGCTCCATGAGGGAGAATTTGCTAAAAGAAAAGCACAGTGGCGGATTAGCAGGTCACTTTGGTCATGATAAAACGTTCGCAAAGCTGAGTGAATTGTATTTTTGGCCGGGCATGCGAGCAGATGTCAAACGGTTTGTTGGTAGGTGTTGAATTTGTCAGCGTTCGAAGGGATGAAAACAGAATGCGGGATTATATCAGCCATTGCCCATACCGGAGAGGCCATGGGAGGCGATAAGCATGGATTTTGTATTAGGATTTCCGAGGACACAGAGAGGGGTTGATTCCATATTTGTGGTGGTTGATAGGTTTTCAAAGATGGCACATTTTATTCCGTGTTAGAAGACCAGCGATGCGACCCACATCGCAAACTTATTTTTCAAAGAGATTGTTAGACTTCATGGATTGCCGAGAAGTATAGTCTCGGACAGGGATACAAAATTCATAGGTCATTTTTGGAGGATGCTATCGAAGAAGCTAGGGACAAACTTAGCATTTAGTTCAGCTTACCATCCACAGATAGATGGGTAGACAGAGGTGGTCAACAGAAGTCTTGGAGACTTGCTAAGAAGCTTGGTGACAGAGCACCATAGCAGCTGGGACAACATATTGCCGCATGTAGAGTTTGCATACAACGATTCAGTGAATCAGAGTACAGGAAAAATCCCATTTCAGATTGTGTATGGGACACAACTGAGGGGAGTTTCTGAACTCAGGGAGTCAGAAAATACTGCGACTAGCAGTGCTAGTGCAGAAGAATTTGCAGAGGCAATGAGGGAACTTCACAGCAAGGTGAAGCAGCGATTGCAAGATTCAAATCAGGAATACAAGCACAGAGCCAATCAACGGAAGAGACAACTTCAGTTTGAAGTTGGTGATTTGGTTCTAGCACACTTAAGGAAGGAAAGGTTCCCAAGGGTAACACATAACAAATTAAAAATGAAGAAAATTGGGCCATGCAGGGTCCTAAAGAAATTTGGAGAGAATGCATACGAAATTGAATTGCCAGATGGCATCGAGATATCTCTGATATTTAATGTTTCGGATTTATACCCATACAGGGTTGGAGAAATAGAGACTAGAATTGAGGAACCAGTAATCCAGTGGAAGAAGCAATTGCCAGTTGCAGAGAAGCCGCAGATGGAGTCCATACTGGACAAGCGAGTGGGAAGGAAGACCAGGCGAAAGCAGTATTTTGAATATCTGGTCAAATGAAAGAATCACCCAGTGGAGGATGCTAGCTGGGAAAATGAAGCAGTGATACAGAAGCATGGACAAACCATGCAGGAGCTCATGGACAGGAGCCCATGAAAATTTTCGAGCTGAGGAGTATGATGCAGGAGCATCGCTCACTCATCAAGTGAGCCAGCATGAAAGACAACGAACAGCTGGACAAGGCCAACCGAAACTTTTTGAAATTTCATTTAAGATGATGCGCCAATGTGTAAATGAATCATTTATGGAAAGCACCTTTGTATATTATAATGGACCTTGAGACTTTAAGCTCTCGTCCTTAGTAGATAAGGCATTTAATAGATTTAATGCAGGTAGATAGAATAGTTAAGTCTATATTAGACAGTTTCAGTTTTCGAGAGGGAAAACGGATATAGACACCCTCCTTTGTATCATTGTAACATTAGCAACATTATTCAGAAGCATTCAGAAGAGAAGAGCAAGCAGAGAAATTGTGGAGAACACCCCTGTACAGATGTTACTGAATTAATAGAAGACAGTTCTGATTCAATTTCATGGTTGGTGTTGGTTCTCTGTGTATGTTATCATTTGCTCATGAATGTTTGTTTTTCTGGATATGCATTTATTTAAATATGCTGTGTGTGTGATTTTATGGTTAAATTGAAATCTGGGAGAGTAAGGAATTAGTTTCAATTGTTTCTTTGTTCTGAACCAAGAGATTTCTGCAAAGAGTGCAGTGGAATTTGTCCGCAAAGAGTGCGTGACTGCAGGGTTCAGATAGAGAGAACTTTTTTTCTAAGTTCCCGGAAGTGTAGATTCGGCACTGGAGCCGTGCAAGGGGTGCGCAGGCTGGACGAAGACTCAGAGTTGTTAGTCTGAGCAGAAGAAGGCAGAGATTGTTGTTGCAGGAAGTGAACAGAGTCTGGAAGACTCAACACTTTGAGAGTTGTGGACAGTCGAACACGGAGAGCGTGCGCAAGGTCCCTGAAGGAGTCAGAGTTGACAAGCTCAAGAGAAATAGTTCCTTCATGACACAACAGAGGGGGGCCTGAAAGCGACTCAAGGGAAGGTTAGAGCAGGTCGAAGATTTAGAGTGGGAGAAATTCCTTACGGAGGAGGAATCGACGGCCAGTTCTCGCAGGAAAGATTCGCGAGAACCCGTTGACCGTCAGATCGGGGAGAAGGTGCGAGGGATTTAGCCCAAGGTGCAGGGAAGAACCAAGAGCCATCGGGATTCAGCTTATCAATATTTATGGAGGCAAGAGTTTCATAATTGTTGAAATCGCGATTAGCAATTTCTCGATATAATCGGAACCATT
Source organism: Picea mariana (assembly GCA_032191745.1). NCBI lineage: Eukaryota > Viridiplantae > Streptophyta > Pinopsida > Pinales > Pinaceae > Picea > Picea mariana. The sequence continues at coordinate 12,419 of JASDQU011177928.1, forward strand.
GATCGCTACGGGGACACGTGGCACAGGATCCGGAGGAGTCAGGATTCGACATTCGGGATTTTCCAAAGCAAAAGAATTGTGACTTTTGAAATCGTGATCCTGCGTTCCCTGATAAAGTGGAGAGAGAAGGTGACATGGCAGGGAGAAAGTGCATGTGTGTATCGGGGTTCGGGGTTCGGGAATTCATGGTGTAAGTGAATCACGATATCGTATGTATTGATTTCCCAATAGGGAAATCCCCGACAGGTACAGAAACACTGACTTTTGACCCATCGGAGTTCGGGGTTTTGGTTAGCATGGGAACCGTGCCCACGAGTTTCGCGATAACACGAAACCCGATTTCCCGAGAAGACAGTCGAGAGATCAATTCGAGTATACTTTGGGTGAAGAATTCTGACGGGGAATTAGAGGAGTATTTACACTCTTCGGGCCCGTAGGAAGGAAGGTCCTGGTAGTTGCGGACGTGGACACGTGGGCGTCTTCCATCAATGTATATGTTTACTGTTATTTCAGTGTGAGTCTGTGTATTTACAAATGTATTTGTATGTTTACATTTTATATTTAATGCTTCTGTAAGAGTTATGTGTGTATATATTTTAATTGCATGCAGTTTGAAAAATTTATGTGACATAGCTCAGTTGGATACTGGGTATGTTATAGTATGTTCCGTAGAGAGAACACAAGAGTTATCTGGCATAGCATGGCCCGGCATGGATGGTCGGGGATGTTACATTGTGCGTACTGTGTGTTAATACTTGTAGAGCTAAGTGCAAGTGATTTTAAGAGGATTTGTGCACAGATTGTGTAAAGGCTTGGTGCTTGGACCTTACTCGGGGAAGGAGGATCTGGTGAGGTGCATGTAGATATCCTATCCTATGTGGATTTGGATTTTTGGATATGTGCATGTAAGAAGATTGGAATAATCTGATAAAAGATGAGAAAAGTTGGTGGACGTAGCCCCATACTAGGGGTGAACCACGTATATCCTGTGTTGTGGTTTCTTTGAGTGATGTGGTTGATATGTTATTGATGTGATCTATGCTTAGTGATGTAATCTTTATGTATGTTAGATGAATCTGATGTAGTAGATTAGTGATTAACAATATGAATGAAGGTTAGATATATTATCATGTTATGTGCTGAATGGTTAGATGTGCTTAGACCTTGATGAATACTGTGTTGTTTTGTAATTAGGGTTTTTACCTGCGATGTGAACAAGGGTCAAAGACTGATGAATGTTAATTGCTAATTTATTTGTTAAGTATTGTGATCACAGATCTGTGTCCCAGCTAGGTTGTAGACACTTGAGTCCTACAAACCCCCCTGCCTCTACCTCGGGTGAGACTTCATCTTCTTCGCAGGTGTTTCTGAAAGGGCCGGTAGTTAGGGTTTTGTTTGTGCGTTGTTGAAGCGTTGAACCCTGGGTCTACCCTTGTGCTGACAAATACTAAGATTTTCCCTTAACTTTTATTGAGATAGTTCATTTTTCATTCATTCTTCAATTCATAAAAATCCTAATTCTCTTTTATGACAACAATGTCCTATTGTAGAAAACAAGGTTCAAAACTAAATCATGTCATTCAGACACTTGTTTTCAGAGGTGTTGATATATATTTGATAGTCTGTGTAGACTTGTCGGTTTATGAATTAAATTCATGACTGATAAATAATATTGTGCATAGTCAAGTGGGAAGCAGTCTATGGAAACCTGATCCAGATTTCTTGGAATGAAATTAAGCAATTACTATTCTGTCTCATCTATGTTAATATGTGACTTGGTATTTTTTCTTTTGATCTGCACATTTACTTTTGCAATCTAATATATTCAGAAAATTGTATAAAAATGTTATATTTTGCAACAATCTTTTATTTAAAAAAATCATCCTAAGCTCTTGTAATTAATACTTGTGGATTAGGAAACACTTTTTGAGGCTATAAACATAGGGTAACATTCCCAACTCTCTTTCCTTAGCCAAGCTAGGTTTGAAAATGGTTGAGTAAGATAAATTCATATCTTTTCCTCAACACACATGTTTATTCTCTACGCCAAGTAGAGACCATTTCTAGGCTTATGCCAAAGATATTTTTCACAATTGAGGAACTCATGAGCTGATGTTGGAATCATATAGATTACCATGCCAAGGCCATGTCATATTGGATTGAATTTATGCGTATGAAGATACTCATCATAAGTGGTTTAGTGAGCTACAAAATCTCGTTGATGGTATCCATCAAGACATGAAATACAAAATGCAAAGCTTTGAGGAAAGGGGAAGTAGAAAATTTAGTGGCAAGTTCCAAAAAACATGACCGAGGAAAAAAAGGGTCAAGATTGTTCATTTTAGTGGATGGCCTAGGAATTTTTCCTAGTATCGGATCAAGACTCATCATAATAACTATCATCAATTACGAATAAAGAATAGATGATCATTCTTTCACCTCATCCTTTGGATTATGTTTCTAGAATGGCCTCATCTAAAGGAAACTCTAGATCGAGAATGTCATGTGAATGTGGAGAGTCAACACCCCATGTGGGTAGAGTATGTTGATAAAACTACATATGATGATGAAGGTGTTGACGAGTATCAAATGATGCTAATGGGATCGTCGAAGAGGCAATCGCAACCACTGTGAGTGGAAAATAGTCTCCATCTGATTCAATTTTTTTAGGATGAAGTACCAATGACGAATAAAAAAAACCTGATTGATCCACTGGTAAATGAAGAAATCATGTTGATGAGAGTAATATTCACAGTAGGATGTGGTGGGGAAGATATAATTTTTGCATAATAAAAGAGTCTTTGAACATCCTAGCACCAAAAATCATGTAATACTATTGGGAATCATTGACAAAGGGTACATTAGACCCTGCATTGGATCCAAGGTCTTGGCTACAAAATGCAAGTTGATCAATTGTCACTATTTTCCATTGATGAGGGACATGCAAGAACCTAAATATAAATGAGACAATTGTAGTCATCTCATAGAAACTAGTGTGCATGAGTAACAAATTGTACTAAAGAGGTGCATCGATGACCTCCACAAAAACAAAGATAATATTACCACCTAACTTGATGGGTAATGCGGTGATAATCCTATGCACCTGGAACATATGTCCATTGAATGATTTCAAGAATGTGGTATATGTATCGAGCTTTGGAGAGTTGAGGGCCTTGCAGCATGACATAGAAATATTGCAATTTGAGGGTCCTTCATCAATCACAGTGTGAAGGAAATGTTTCCCCATCATTCTCACTTTGATCTAGAAAGAGATTTGATGGGAAATCCTATGATTAACATGATTAGAATCAAAGGTTTTCAAGGTTGACTCCAAGGGATCAACCTCGCCTATCGTAAAAAATAAGTATTTATTTTTCACTAGGAAACTTTGGAGGACTTTGAGTGTCGATATGGAACATGGAACATGGTTTCTTGACCAAGTATTCCACAATACTATAGTTTTGGGAAGCCTCTTTTTGGCCTAAATATATGCACTAATAATTCCCAACATTAAATTGTCAACTAGTGAGTCGTAGACTTAGAGGTGCAAAAATAGGAAATGCAGGATTGGATCCTAGTCTAACCTAATCTAAGGCTGACAGATACACTTCAATGAAATAAATGAAACAAGAAACCATAAATAAAATCAAAGTGCAAAAAAAAAGGAAATTTAAATATGGAAAAGCCAAATTAAAGAGAACTAGATTAAGAGACAAGGAAATGTGAAAGTAAATGCAGAATTTACCCAAACTAACATTCAAATCAGTCATTTGAATGAGGTTACTCAAACCCTCATGTATGTGGGCTACTAACCTAAAGTGGAATTTACCATCTTTAAGAACAAATCCCCAAAACTCCTAATTAACACTATATCGACAAAGTAGTGTAACATAAATAACACACTTTAGAAGCTTGTCCTCAAGAAACGATACACCTGGAAATGAAAGGAAAAGTTAGTGTTGGTACGGGATTAGTTTTGTTTTATGTATAAGAATGAACGTGTTGGTATTGAATTAGTTTTGTCTCATATATAAGAATTGCATCAATCATTTAGCACTGCATATGTATTTATATAAAATTTAACAACCAAACATCTAACAATATATTCTCAAGACAATATAGGGATGATTAATATATACAAATCTTACATAGTTTTCACATAACAAAGTGGTAACTAATGATGAAAACAATTAAAACAATTAATACAAAACACTAAGACACTTTAACAATATATCAAGGGAACAAATAATTCAAAGCTAATATACAAAAAATAATATATAATAAATAATGTAATAATGCACATGGTATCGTAACAAAACAATTTACAATAACATGGTAAAACAATATATATAATAATAATGACAAGTAAAAACAATATATAACAAGAACTTAACAAAGATAATGCTAATAACACAAATGATACAAATATATGTACAATATAACAATTAACAATACAACATTATAAACAATTAACGATATAACAATATAACATTACACATAAAACAATCATGTGCAAAACCGTCATTATACACCATGAAACAATATAATGTACATGGCCAAATGAAGAGCAATATGTCGAATTAGATGAGCGAAATTGATTGAATCATGGTCAGAACGTCGTAGAAATGAAAAATGGAGCAACTTAATGTTCTTCTTTATTTTTAATTGTTTTCATGATTTTTTGTTGCAACGTTGAAATGTTTGTAGGGGAAAGGCATTGGAGATTGGAATGGTCTGAATATAATATGGGTGGGGCGAATTTGGGTATCAACAGATCCAACATGGGTGAAATGGGTGCGATCTACAAAGATGGGCAGCGTAGATGTTCAATAATGTGCAGAAAATTTGTTGAGCATTGCAATATACAATAGATGTGTTAAGGGACAAAGGTAAATTTGCAAGGAGAAGAAGAGAAAAGAAGTTGCAGGTGTTCTATATTAAGGTTTTCTCTTTGAAATTAAAAGTAAAATTAGCAAACTAAACTACACAAAACAAAAATCAAACAACACATGTGAAACACAAAATTAAGCATTTCACAAAATATAAATTGGATAGGAATTAACCACACTTGCAATCTAACTATCAAAATAAAGAGGCAGAACGTTACCCAAGACTGAGGGTCCCTTCCCAACCTAACTAACACTGCCAAAAATGATCAGATGAAGATGAAGGAATGCACATAAATTCAGGAACAAGAAGCCTTCATTAATGGGGGATCAACTTTGCTTACGAAAGAGCATCACACATGCTTGCTATCTTAGTGAATCTCCTTGTCTGCTACCAATTCCAAAACACATTACAAAAGACGTACCATGATTTACATAATTGGAATATTTATATGAAAAATCCTTGATCTAGAAGATGGAAATGACTCCTCCATTCTCATGAAACAACAATTATATAAATGAATATATCAAAACATCCATACGATTTTTAGAAAATATTAAAACCATCAAGTTAGGCTCTGATATGATATGATATTATATTCAAACAAAAAAACTACAATACCATAGATCTCAGACCCTCAAATATGTTGGAATACTTTGAATTCTTATTTAATTAGGATTCCATGCTTATTAGAAAGATCTCGATGCTATATTTTGTTTCTTCCAAACCTGGGTGCATCCTGAAATTTGTGCATATGTCAGTCAAAGAACCATTCATAAATCCTCAACCATTCCTTTGTTTCAAAAATGATTCGCTAGAGACCCAATTTGCCATGCTGGGAGAAACACCCATATCTTAGAATCTTCATATTATTCGTTATTTGCACACACATCGAGGGAGAATTTGACTATCCAGAAATTTTATTAATTTTGGTTGAATTATTCCTCGTGAGATGGAGGTCCACATGTGTGAGCTAGGTGAATTCTAGCACACATGTCTCCATTATCCCTTCACTGCAGAGAAAACATATGTTCCAAAATTTTGACTATAAACACGTGAATATGCCAAAAAATGACGGGTACTAGAATGACAATGTTGGTGCATAAATGTTGAATTATAGTTATGGTATAAGAACATTGATCATACTACTACAAGAATCAAACTTCACGAACTGTTGTCAGTAAAACATGATATACTCATCTTTTCATTACTAAAAATGTAGAAAAAAATGTGTTAACCATACTATATGTATACTTGTGAATGACAAAAAATAATGGTGGTATATGGTGTAATAAGATGTATGTTATTGGTGAAATGCGGGGAAAGGTGGAATGATGAATATATTTGGATAGATGAAAACATGGAAAAAGTGGAGCCCAACACCTCTGTATTTGGGTTGTGCGTCATTCTAAAAATAATTCCTTTCAGGGGGTGAAGTGACACGTCAAAGTATGGCTTCTAAATATCAATATGTGCACCAAGTGGGGAAGAAGATGTTGGCTCTTACACAGTAGGTGTAGGCTCAAAATTTTCATACTTCTTTGCTCGAGTCTTCAGATTTATCATATGTTCACACATGGAAATTGTAGCATTTGAGGAATACCCCTCATGTTGAGGGGTACCTACCATACCCCCTTGCGGAGGGGTAGGATTTGTTGCAACCATGTGTTGAGGTTGAGGGTGGAAATAATGACTTGGGATAACAAGATTTTGGGGGGCCTTTTGTTGAGCCAAAAATAAATGGGCATCATCCTTTCAAGGAAATTGATGGGTAGGATGGTCCTATCCATAATTTGTTTAGGGGATCTGACTCTTGTTTTTCTCTTTGATGCTCCCCCGTTGATTTTTTTTGGCGGGAGAAGTCCCTTGTTCAGTGTTGTAATTTTTATTTTTATTCATTTTCTTCTTTCCTCCAGGTTACTGAGGATTCTTTGGTTGCATCGATTGCACTGAATTCACCTTGTAGGTATGAGTAGGCATGATAGTAGTTTGATAATTAAGACTCGTAGTTGACAGGTGTGAAAAAATTACATGTGACCCATCTAATAAACTAAATGGACCATATTGGCATGGGATACATAAACCACCACACCATCAGCGTGGGGTCTTGGGTTTCTGGGATTTTTTTATGGCCTAGGAGAATGAACGATAATATAATAGAGAGCTCTTGACTAAGCATAAATCAAGTCTAAGTGTGGGCACACATGATGGATTTATCTTCGGTAGCTTCCCTGGCCATAGCTACATCCTTGGAAATGAGTGGTAAGAGAGAATTTCTAAACCATTCCATTAGGATTTTGTCCAGAATATGGGTCTTGGTCATCCTACGTCTTCATCTCCACTCATATATATGATAAAAAATGTGTGTGGATGTATCCTCTCGCAAATATGTGAAGATTTTTGTTCCAATATCATATAGTATGGGAAATTTTTAATGCGTTAGAAATTCAATCACCAAGTCATTAAAACATTTAAAGGAAGTTCCTTTTAATTCAATATACCATTTGGCAACACTTCCGATTAGGGATATATGGAAAAGACACAACCTTATGCTATGATCCATTAAGGAATTGGATAAGCACCACAAATGATATATCATTATGTGCATCGAGGTGTCTTCTCCTAGATTTTTATCAAATTTGGGTATGTTTGATGGAATCTTAGAAAGAATGAGAAACCATGAAGGGTTATGGGAAATAGGGTCATTTGTAAATTGTGACAAATCAAGAAAGTATAACGTTGCAAGGGAAAGAAATTACATATGAGAAAATGAATAATGGGAGGAAGATGAAGTTCTTGAAGTCCCAGATGAACCTTGTAGTCCTACTAGCAGGGGAAATCCCCCTATTACTATACCAGGGTCAAAGTATAGGTAGATATATGATCTCCCTTAAAATACAATATAATTCATAAACTACCCCAAACACTCTAAATATATTAACATAAAGAGATAAGAAAGTAGGTCATAAGCAGTACCTTTGGTCCAACATTTGATGTAGACCAACTCTGGATTTATAGCTCCAAAGCTGCAAGTCTCCTCCCAAAAAGGTCCTGCAAAAACACTTATGCAAACAAGGCTACAAATATTATATCTCTACTCATCATGATTAGGGTTAGATTTAAACCATTATGCGCAAATCAAATGAAAAACATAAAGATGTCATTTGGGACATGAAAAATATTTTTTTATTCAAATCCAAAGATCGAAAATTACAACCTTTGTAGGTCGACGCTTCACGAAACTTGTCCGATCTCCTCTTAATGTTTCTCCAAGTGCACTATCCCAATGCTTTCTATCACAATCAACTGATCACTTCAGGGGAAGGGAAGGGACTGTATAGGAGAAAAGGCTAGAGAGGGAATACTAAGGGGAAAACTCAGAAGGGGTTGCAAATACTTGGGTAAGGAGGGAAAAGGGGTTTGGGAAAGGTTTCACTGTTCTAATGGTTGATGTTGGAATGGGACCCCAAGAAATCCTTTTATATGACAAAATGATAGTTATTCGATTTGGGGATGGGCTACAATGGGTGAATTGGTTGGGAAACCCTTGATAGACCATAAACTTTGTCGAATCCCTTGCAATTTTTTTTATTTTTACAACTTTTGGAGGTAAACGTGGTCTATTTAGTATGTATATAGAGTATGTATGTGGGATTTCTAGTATGCAGCTAGCATATGTACGTAGGCAGTAGTGCAACAAGGCACGTAAATGCTCCAAAAAATGGTTTTTTAAAAAGAGATCCTCAACAATAGTTTGGAAAATTGTACGAGTAGAAAGGCCAATGCCATGTATGCATAGGTAGGGAATTTTAGGGCTATAAAAAATGCCCCCTAATGTGTGAGTACATAAGAGAAATTGATGGCCGAAATACATTACATTATATTTACCAGTGGGAAGGCACAAAGTCAAGTGAGCCCGGGACCAGAGTTTGGGAGGTTTCCATCTGAAAAACAATAATAATATATCTGATACAGGGTTACACATGCTCGGGATGAACTAATCATGGATGCCAATAAAGTACACTGCATATCCATGTCATAGAAATGTCTATATAAAGTGTAGCCGCGAGAAATATATGGTAGATCTACATCTCAAAATCAAGTGATGATATTCAAATACAATACGATATGCGTATTCAAGAAGTATCAATGCCTGAGGATGGAGATGAGGACTTCATAGCTCGAGAAAAAACTTCAATATATTCAAATTCTCAGGTAGGAGTGTGAGAGGAGTGTAAGACTCACTACTCTAAGGTCTTCAACGTCATGTCGGGGAAATACGAGAGGATCTCAATCATCAGGCACAAAACTTCATCGATTTTGAAAATGGACTTGACTGGACTCTCGAGATGGCTGACTCATGAAATTCAAGAGACAAAGTGCAGAATGGTCGACTCAGATTGGATGAAACTTCCCTTCGAAAAAAACACAAAATATGATCAGAATTAGGCAGTGTAATATTGACATAAGTCTGAAATGCAGGAGGCACCGCAAAATCTCCATATGTTTGGAAGAGTAACCAAACGAAGGAGGACACAACTCTATGCAGTGAGAACAACTTCCTAAGGTCATACTAGATCCCAATGCTCGGAGAACAAATGGAAGTATGTTCTTTGTCCAAGGGAGACTATCTTCCTGCCAAAAAAATAATGATTATTTCTCGTCCCCTCTTTTTGGAATATTTGATTTTTTTTTTGTCTTTTTCAATTTTTTAATGAGATTGAAAAAGAATAAAACAATGCT